>KK114330.1:93120-121875 GCA_000611955.2 Stegodyphus mimosarum
AATGAATAAGCAATTCTGAAACATTGTTGAAAATATTAATGCAGTTATCTGTTTTCCTTAAAACTTCAAATATTTGTGGGCAGAAAAAAGTATCTCTGTATTATAACCGCGACTGTTAAACAAACAATATCTATTTCTTAAAGAATACATTGTTTATTTTTCCAGAATCTGAACCTTCTGAGTCTATTTTCAGCCACCGTCTTGGTTTTTAAGCTCAGTTAATCTATCGGAACATTCTTTCGATTTTTTTGCGCTTTATGGACAACATAAAGTGCTTGTCAGAAGGCGACAAATCTCTTTCACTGAAAGACATATTTGTGAAAATAATGAAGAACGTATTTGGTTTTATCTCTATTTTGTTTATAAATTCACAGTTCCTCGTTATTTTCATTTCGTTACAGAGTGGAAAAATTTATATCAAAGTGGTTGAAATCCGGAATTGGTTTCAATAACAGGAGCATTTTAACTGTTTTATCATACTTAGTATAAAGGATGTTTATCTGACAAGAGCTTGAGTCCTGTCAGAGGCACTTTATAATGAGCTTCAGTCTCGCTGTCAGCTACAGGAAAGCTCCATTTCTAATTTACCCTAAAGGTCATCATAATATCGTATTGATTGTTTGAGTAGAGATAAAGTGGTTCAAAAATAAAACATGTCATTAAAATGTTAAAGGAAATTTTGAGGGAAGAAATAAGCAAGCATTATTTTTTAGGAAAAATAATGGCTTGTTATAAATTTATTTTCGTGTTTTCCATATGCACCATTTTCAACTAAATTAAAGCTTGCTTTAATGAAATTAAAATCAATATAGGAAATTAATGAAATCAAAATTAATATGGAAGTAATTTTAAAACTCTTATGTTATTTTTAAAATTCAATATTTCCCCCTTTTTATTATAAATCCAATAAATATCCGTACGAAGAAAACCCCACTATATCGTTAAACGATTGCTTTGCTTCAGAGTTGCTTGTGAAAGAGTTCTGGAAAGGTAAAATATATTCATGTGCAAAATGATAGTTAAAAATATTTCGTCACGTTATTCCATAGACACTGCAAATGTTTCGCTGTGAAATCTTCTCGTACTTCGTAAAAAGATAATAATTTTTGGATAACTCCAGCCAATAAACTCTTGCTAATTTACCTGTAGAGTATCTATGTTACCGTTAAAGTATATAATGCAGTTATTTCATAGAATACCTAGTTATTCCATGAAATAACTGATCGTGTCCGTTAAAGTGTGTAATATGTTAATAGTTATTCTATGAAATAACTAGGTATTCTCTAAATTAACTAATGAGAGACAGTTAAAGTGCAAAATAAACAATTTATCTAAAATGAAATAACTAAGTATTCTATAAATAAACTAATGATAGACAATTAAAATGAAAAAGAAGCAATTTATCTAATTTATGCAGCTTATAAATAGTATTTATGGAAACGTACCATAAAATCATTTGTTACAACAAGGATTACTAAAATGACACTTGGAATTACAAAGAACATTATTTCTAAAACAAAAACATTTTTGTTGACACGCTGGGTTTCACACGAACATTCCATATTGTGAAACAAAACGTAAATGTACCTTATACTAAAAAGCGAGATATATGATATAGATTATTTTACACTTTAATGGGCAGCAGATCGTTATTCTATAGAATAACTAGTTAAACCATGGAATACAAGAGAGTTTTACAGTTTAACGTACATGATCAGTTATTTCAAAAAATATCTAGGTATTCTATAAAATAACGGATTTCATACTTTAATGGTAACATCAATACAGTGTCTCAAATGGTGGTTCTGTATGAGAAATCACAAAACGTCCTTTCCATAATTACGTAGAACGTGAACCATACCCTATTTATAATGAAGCAATATAAAGATCACGATCGAAACGTGAGATATCATAATATTTTGCAAAGTTTGTGGTTCATGTAATGATTTTCTCATTACTACCAAAAAAGCCCCCTCCTCAAGAAACTTATTTTTTTTATTTTGCGGAAAGACTTCAATGACGCTGTTGCTGAGATTCAAACTCCGTACCTGACGATTACTAGCTGAATGTACTTCTACTTACACTGCGAAGTCATGCATTATGGAAGGAGAAAATTTCTTATATTCTCCCCCATGTAAAGATAGACTGGGGAGTAGGGATTCAATCATTAAATAACATTGGTAGAGTATTATCGACTCACTTGCAGAGTCATTAGACTTATTTCTGGGTAGAAAACATAAAAAATATGCAGTACCGGATGTGTTTCTAACTATGCATGGAAGGTATGTAGTAAGGAATGTAGTAAGGAAGGAGAATATTCCCGTGATGTGATATTTGAACTCATAGCAGAAATGCCCACAAGTGGCCATTTGCGCATATCATTCCCTATTGGAACGGGCCATTTTCTAATAGGTGTAACCAATTATGGACTGCAGGTGACACTTTAGCATAGCCTGTAATAAACAATCGATCAGCTTTATTGACTTGATGTTTCTTAAGTAGCGTCCATTCCTGCATTGATGGTTGTTCTGAATGCTTCTTTTACATTATAAGTTTTTCCGAGTTATTTATAGAACAACTTTTAAATGAATTTCATTTTTATTGAAACATCAAGCAGGCAAGAAGATCGAAAATGCCCTAAAACTTTTAGAGGCAATAAATGGTATCAAAAAGTGCCGAAAAGCTCTGGCATTCATCTCAGAAATAGAGTAGAGCTAATAATATATAAGAACATCTTATTTGTTTCTCTCGAAAGGAATTAAAAATGATAATGTTCTAAGGATTACATATTGATTTTAAAACAAAATTTAAATACGCAGATCTAACCTAATCAATACAATAAAAATGCTTATCAGTTCAATATGCAAGACATGCAGGAAATGCAAAATTAAAAGTTTTATTTTCTTCCAACTGTGAAAAATTACTTCTTTTGGTGGGTTGTTCTGTGGTATTTATACGTCCATAATATTTTAACTAGTCTGAATTTGTTTAAAATATTATGTAAACTCGATCATTGTAAATCATAATTTAACAAATATATAATTTTAAATGAAAAGGGGATTATTTATATTCTGTATTTCTCAGTAATTTCAGAAACTTCTTTTTAGAAAAGCACTAAAAACTAAAATTCAACGCTTGGCATATCATTTTTGTTTTTATTTTATTTTTTTAAAACATGGACTAGAAAAAAATACATAATATTTTACGTAAAAAATTTGGAGGCCCCTTGAAAGTGGAAACGGGGGCCAATGAAAATCAGGCCCTGCTCAAGATTTAGAAAAATGAATTAATTTTTTGTTCAATACCGAAGAATAAAATCTTTTCATAATTTTTAAACATACCAACACTCTATTGCCACTTCCAAACTTAAATAAAATGTGAAAAGTCATTCAAAATACTCGCAAGACATATTTAAGATGTCAGATAGATTTTGAAAGACCTTACAATCAAAATTTTTGTTATGTTAATATTAGAATTGATTTCTTACGAACAAAACATACGTAAAACAAGACAGTCTGAAAATTCGTTCTACAGTCGAAGTTATCGATAAAGAAAAGAAAAGTTCTAAGCATTTATGTTTACAAGAGCCAGACGGTTTGTTTGTATTTGCATTTCAACAAATGTTTCATATTAAATCCCCCGAATTAGATGTATAAAATGCTTTTGTATACGATATTATACAAATATATAACTGCACATGATAGAAAAATTAATTCACTAGCATATTTCTCCATATATTTATTAATTTTAAAAATTTTAAAAACGTAATGTACTTACAGGATCTCAAGATAATTTTAATTTTCCAATCAAGATAACACACAGAAAAAAAGTGGATTTTCTGCTTGCGCACTTGATTTCTCTGAATCTGTTGATTAGGATTTCAAGAAATTTTGATTAATTGTGTAAAAATTATATCTATATAAAATGGCCAATTATTATGATTCTGACCTGAAACCTTTTAGAACGATAATATAATTTGGAATCATATAAATATTTGTATGCAATTATTATTTGTGTAATTTATGATAATTATGTATGCAATTAATTATGTATCATTATTATGTACATAATTATTTATTTTTTAAATATATAATTACACATACTATAAAATATTTCTCCTGCCTTTTTAGCATACCTTCATGGTGCAATGGTCAGCAAATTCGGCGCGTATTCGAGAAATTCAGGCTTTGCTTATTTATTATATCTCTTTTTATAAATGTATCTAATTGGCTTAAATATCAGTAGATTTTCCTATGTAGCAGGTAACAGGCATCTGCTAAAGACACAAATTTAGCCTATAACTTTAAAGAGGCAAACACCTTAAAAGTGTACCACTTTTCCTGAATAGATTAAATCTGTTAAATCTTATAATCCTTGAAAAAAATCTTCTTGACTGCACCTCATTCGTTACTTTATAACAATATGTTTATTTATTTCTGTTCACATTAATTTTCCCCACTCAAAAATGTATAAATTAAGGAATAATTAACGGGAAAATAAATATGAAAGAATTAAAAAAAAACACTGTTACTCACTAAAGTGTATCTTTAAAGCAAAACTCTTAATAAATTTGAGTTAAGATTCCTGTGTTATTTAACATAGTTCATAGAAAACAGACGAATAATGGAATATCTAGGAGTTATGTTGAGGTAAATTTGCAACAGAATATATATCAAACATAAAAGAATAAATTTTCTTTATCTCCTTCACACTATCTACGAGGAGTTGCAACAAATAATGCTCCACGTTGGTAATGTTTACATCTACACTGCGAAAGAAAAAGACAATTCTATTATCTCTCGTTCTACTGGGCTGATTCACAAAATTCAGCGTACCTTAGGATATATATTAGATTTATATATAGCGTTGTTTTAATGTAGATATTTTTACACAAAGTCTGCCTTTTTCAGAAATGGCAGTTCAATTTTTTTTTCATATTTCCATTCTACGACTCAAATTATGCCCAATTACCAAATTTTGTAAAAATCGCACGAGCAGTTTTTAAAGAACTCGCCCTCAAAATTTTACCTCCTCAATGTTAATTAAATTTGATATATATTTACTAATATCTATTTTTTTATTGAACTTACTCGATTCCTTCTTTCACATTTCGAAATTTAGGTCCATTCCAAATAAAATTTTCTCCTTTTTTAGGATTTATTTTTTAAATTTAAATTTTTAAATAATTTTTATAAATTTTTCGAAAAACATTTTGAATTATAACCCATAAAATTTTTACAATTATCTTAAAGTAGATGTATTTCTAAGCATGCCTGCAAAAAATTAGAGCTTTTATACAAAATTTCCGAAGATATACGGGAATTTATGTATTTGCGCGCTTTGAAATTTGGCATATTTTTTTAAAGCGATAATAGCACAAATGTGGTTTACGCACTCTGTTAAAATTATTTGAAAGTATGAACGATAGCTAACCTTTCTTTCCTCTCGTCTGAAAGAACACGGAAATAGGTTGCTTTTCGCCAAGTAAATTATTCTTGGCTCAAACTGGAAAAAAATACGCGAAGACAAATTTTTGAATTTCTCCGTACATTTTGTACCAAATTTTAGAAAGTATTAACATTTAGGTATAATTTGAGTCGTAGAATGGAAATATGGAAAAAAAATTGGCATGTCATTTCCGAAAACGTCGGATTTTGTGTCAAAATACCTATGTTACAATGATACTGTATATAAATCTAATATATATTCTAAGTCGCGCTTTCGAGATATGAAAAACGCGATTTGAATTTCATCAATCGGCCCAGTTAGAACGGGAGATATAGAACTGCCCTCCTCTTTTTTCCCCTGCAGTGTAAATGTCGTACATTTTTTTAAGTATTGTTTAACATATCTTCTTTAATATAGTTTATTTGCGAATAAAACTTTGAGAAAAACCACCCGCCCAACCGGGGCATTGATTAGTGATTCTAACTTCCATACCGATGGACCCGGGCCCGAGTCCTATAGAAGGCGTAGATGTTTGTAAATGTATAGCGTCTGTGTGGCATAGAGGCATTCTAACTATGCAGCGACTCTAAAGTCCTATCGAGAGGTTGGTGATAGGAGAAGAGGGGTAAGAAAACCCGAACCTGTCCTCCCCGAGGTGCTCTCTCTCAAAACTGGGGAAGGAACTGAGATAAAGTCGGACTGTCTCCTATATGAGGCTGTTGCCAACGGCAGGCGCATTAAACTATGTGCCACGATGATTGTCGTGATCTTGACCATCGCCAGACAAGGGAGATTAGTAACAACAACGCTGAGAAAATAAAAAATGGCTATACATAAAGAGAAAAATAAAGGAAAACTTTTAAAATCTTAAGTTAACTACATGTTATTTATATATTCCAAAAGTGAATATCATAATATGCATAATATCGTAGGAAATGCAAATAAAAATGCATTTCACTGAAGTACTTAAATAAACTTTTAATTAAAAACACACAATATTCGAATTGCTTTTAACTGGTTATTTTCATCATATTAAAAATTATTCTTCTATAAAAGAAATAAAATTTTAATTTTCCATCTTTTTTGAATTGCACCTAGAATCAACCCCATCCGTTATATATGCTTCAAGGGGAGAATGCAATGCATTTTTGTTTGGAGTTCCTTTCATTGCGTATGCTGATTTAAATACATATTTATTAATTTAGTCTAATTTAATGGGGGAAAGCAAAAAAATATCATTACACATGAATTTCAGTTTATTAATAAGTTACTGACATTATTTGTTCTGATGAGAAGCAGAAAAACAAGACACGTAATTTTTTGGGAACGACACTAATCGCTGGCAAGCCATTTCTAGAATATCTATTTAGCCCACACGCGTCGGTGACCATCGGTTCTCGGAAAGAACCTTGGAAAGAGGATTAACCACCTCCACTTAGAGATCGTGAGCTACGAAGCAGCAAATGAAGAACGAAATAAAAAGAAGAATGAGGCACAGAGAGAGAAAAAATGGCAGCTCTTTCATGAAAGACTCTCCACTATCCAAATCGCCCCGTCTAATGAAGATGCAGAGATTCGTGCCACCTTGATGACTTCCGCCCCTGGATGACTGGATATCAAAGCGGGTCGCGGTCATCCCCAAACGTAATGATGATGACTAAGCAAAAGAAGACTGTGCTTGATGAACAGGATCTTCGGCGAAGGCTATTACCAGGTGATGTTCTCTTTCCTCACCTGGCTGCTTCGCTTCGAGACACTAAGTCCAAGGATCGATCCCGGGATTGAAGACTCGCATTTAGACCCCCATATCCCTCGGGCTACACCATTCCAAAAAGCGATACATAGCAGGAGTAATTACTTTGGCCCTGGGGCGATTTTCAGCTTTCTGCTCTATCTGCAGGGATCGCTGCCGATAAGAGAAGCTGCACACTTATTTTTGTTTTTGTTTTTTTTTTTTATTTTATTTTTTGCAGTTTTTTCCGCCAAAGATGCGATGCCTTCGGTGTACTTTTGGCTGTACCTTTGGCAAAGTAGGGTTGGGGAAAGCATTGAACTGCTGTTCTGATAGCGGTGGAATAACCCTGATGGAATAGTTTTTCTAGAACTAGAAGGCTTCACTTTTGTGAAAAACCAAAAAATAGGTTCTTTCGAACAGTTTTTTCATGGAGGCTTAGCTGCGCAGATTTCCGCATTAGTACATTAATATCATTCGCATAAATACAATATCACGGTAATAATATATACAGATAAATACACATCACGTAATGATATAATCAATGTAAAACATCCCGTTTACTTTACAATAGTTTTTTAAACTAAAAGAAACTTTAAGAAAGTATGATTGCGTATTAATGATAATTAATGATAGTTTACAAACTATCAGCAGTTCTAAATTACTTCAATTTAATATTTAAAAACTTCTGGATGCTTTAAGTGTTGAAAACTTATGATAATTTTGGCATTTTAAACGTTTACGAAATGATTTCTAATTTTAGTTTAGAAAATAAAAACTTAGAGTTTCGTATTTTAAAAACATTTCTTAAATTACTCTTAACTTTATTGATACAATTGTGAAACTCTTATTTTAAAGCTTAGCTTCAAACCTCCCACTTCTCAGCATTCAAACTGGATGCTAACTTAATGATCTGTATAATGATTTGTCACTGAGAAATTACATTCAAGGATTTCGTAAATCTAAGCTGAAAGTTGAAGGGGAAAATAATTTCAGGGAGCATTCTACTATATCAAAGACAAAACACAATCTGTGCATTTCCGTATGCTATTTTTAGAGTGTTTGGGAAATAATTTTAAGTCCCAATTACATAACTATTAATAATTCCTCAGTAATAACTTCTTAATTCTCTGGTATTATTTTATTAGACCAATGGGCGTTAGACTAGAAGTACTATTAATTTCGTTTTGGCATTTTGAGTTGATTCACTTTTCAAACAGCTGCCACCAAATATTACAGCCCTGTATTATATTTAAAGAAATTAAACAATGAAGAGTCTGCATAAATGTATGTATGTTTCTCGCATTGTGATAAAACAACGGTACCTAGAACATCAAATTTTGAATAACGTAATCCTCCACAGAATATGGGCAGCTTGAAGCCCCAATTTGGAATTTGTTTTATTATCTATTTCACATTTTGTCAGACATTAAAGAATTTTCGATTAACAGACTCAAAGATTTCAAAGCGAGGAATGCAAACACTGTACGAAAAAAAATTTTTTTTTATCTCTTGCGCAAGAGACTGTGTATCAGAAATTCTAAAGGTATGCTCATTTTAAATTATTTTGCGATATTGCTTTTGAATTGAATTTTATAATTTAAGTGTTTATGGTAACAAAGAACATGATATTTAATAAAGGAAACATGCGAAACGTTAAAAAACGCTCCTTTGGACGTAATGTAAAATCTGAAAGCTTTCAGATTTTTTTAATATTAGTTTATTTAATAATTTATTAATTAATGTTAAAATGTATTTGTATAACCTGAAAGCTGATCAAGGATAAAATCACTATTATTAAGAGTTTTTCTACTTAAAAATTTCAAAACTTAAAAAAAATATAACCAAATTTTTTACCAAATTTTAATTACCAAATTTTTAAATGCTATGTAACTGACTGCAATAATTGTCAAATTTTAATTTAGTTCATTTATTGATTGAGTATTATTTTACAGAAAATCCCTAAAAAGTATGTTTTATATTGAGTTAATGCACATTTTTTTTTTCAGATTTATGTACAGAAGTCTCATGTATAATGCAACATAGCCTTTAAAGTTACGCATATTTGAAGGAAAACGTATTCCCGATCATAAGCGAACATCAGTTTTGGGTGTTTATACGCTGAGTATTATTTTTCAGCAAATACCTAAAAATAAATTTTATAATGAACCACCGCATTTTTTTGTAAGATTTTTGTGCAAAATTCCCTATATTTAACGGTACCTATCCTTTAGGATTTCACATATTTAATTCGAAAACGTTCAAGTCTAAACCTGTACAAAATATTATTTCCTCGATGCAGGGTTATATAGTTTCACACTGCGTTTTGCTACTTTTTTCAGAACTTTTGATTAAATACATATGTGTTAGATTAAATCCGTGTGTTTCACATTCGTTTCAATGTTCTTTAGTTTTCTTAGGATATAGGGTTTGTTCTTCTCGTTGAGATAATTATAATAAGAAAATAGCAACGGTGAAAGAAAAAGTGAAATCCAAAATGAAACGACTCACCAGTGAATACAGTCAGAGGCTTACATGCGGGCGAGCGATAAAGTCACTGAACACTGGTAGTTTAGTCCGAGGTTAAAATTCTACAACCGGCTGAGTTAATGGGCGTTTTTGTGGCTTTCCTCGTGTGTAACGTGTATATCAGTCAGTTTCCCTTAAAAAATCCTCAACGAAGGCAACCCTTCTCTTAGGCAGATAGCCTTCAAAGCTTTGTCGTAATCACATGAAAGAAAAAAAGAAAGAAAAAATACACAGCTCTGATATCACAGGCGTAGTAATACTAATGCCATCTGTTGTTAAGCAAAAAGAATAGGCATATGTCAAAAAGAATAGAATATTTTAGAATAGGCATTTCAAAAGAATTCCTTCTCCGAATTCAGACTCATAACTACGGCAAAGGCTGCAGCGGAAAAAGGTCGAATATTCTAAATTGCTAAAATCTCATAAGTTCCTCTATGCGGTGAATACGGCACATATTACAGTCAAAAACTGGAGGAAAATCGCTGACTTTAAAGTCCTTGTTTTAAAATAACAAAATATAAATAAGTTTATAGAAGTGGTCAAAGTCATTTGCACTGTACGTTTTGGAGTTCAGTATGTTAAGGAAGATACATGTCGAACAATTCGATTGCTCGATTCTAACAAGAGATTGTTTCATAAACATAGCTGTTTCAAACTTTAAGAGATTCAAATATATAGGTTTCGTTTCACAAGGGTAGCCTGTACTTATTTAAAGATCAAAACGAACCAAAATAAATAAAAGAAAAAAAACTCCAGTATTTAGTGTTCCCTTTTCTTTCAAGCTTGTGTGAAATCTAATTGGTGATATCATAGGGACAAGCATCTAAAACTGTTTTTAGAACTTTAATTCTTCTGTTCCAATTTAAACTTAGGTCATTTTTAATGAAAAAGGAAGATAGACGCTTTTTAGTTCTTCAATCCCTCCCTGGCTATAATTCCGGTTTTTCGTATTACCTGTTGGATTAATATTTTGCATTAGAAATCAAATTTAAATTTCCAATTAATGTTATTGTAGGAAGCAAGAAAATGATAGCTTAAATAAATAAAATCTTTAACGTAATTTATGATGTAGACTTACCAACCACTTTCAAAGAAGAACCTGTAGAGACATTAGGTTATTTAGAAGCAGGAGAAAGAGCACGGCCTTCGCCGGAACTCCAGCCGCTGACGTCTGAAACACGCGCCCAGAGTGCTGACCACTGCACCACGAAGGCATGCGAAGAAGGCGGGAGAAATACCTTATAAACCTATGCATGATATTACTAGAGGTCAAAGTACTTTTTTTAATGTCAGAATCCTCCTAGATTTACCTCAAGTTTGAAATTGCATCTGCATTTTATACGTTATTATTTTATACGTTATTTAGTCCAAAGGGGCTTTGTTCCTGAAGAACTATTGTTTTCGTTTTGCGATTTTGCGTTGAATAACTCTGAAGGTCCGTTTCATTTTTCAAATTGTTGCCACCAAATATTACAGTACGCTGTATTATATTTAAAGAAGTTAAATAATGAAGGAGCTGCATAAATGCATGTATGTTTCTTGCATTGTGATAAAACGACGGTACCTAGAGCCGTCCAAATTTAAAAAATGACGGAATTCTGCAAATATGGGCATCTTGAAGCCCAAATTTCAAATTTGGAATTCGTTTTATTATCGATTTCATATTTGTAACACTTTAGCGAATTTTTGATAAACAAACACAAGGATTTCAAAGCGAGCAACGGCAACGTTGTAGAGAAAAAACAATTTTTTCTCCAGTGCGTGAGACTGTATTGGAAATTCTAAAGATACGCTCAATTTAAAATTATTTTGCTATATTGCTGTTGAACTGAACTTTATTGTTTAAGTGCGAAGAACATGATATTTAATGAATAAAGGTAAAACGCAAAATGTTTAAAAAATGCCTCTTTGGACGTAATTTAAAATCTGAACCCTTTCAGATAAGTCCAAAGGGGCTTTGTACCTGAAAGACTATTGTTTTCGTTTTGCGCTTTTGCCACGGAAACATTAAAAGTCTGATTAACTTTTCAAACTGTTGCCACAAAATATTGCAGCCCTATATTACATTTAAAGAAATTAAATAATGAAGAATCTGCATAAATGTATATATATTTCTCCAAATGTGATGAAACAACGGTACCTAGAGCCATCCAATTTTGAATAACGTACGTTTCCACCCGAATATGTGCATCTGGAAGGCCGAATTTGAAATTTGTTTCATTGTCCATTTCATATTTTGTAAAACTTTAACGAATTTTTAATGAACAAACTCAAGCGATTTAAAAACGAGCAATGGCAACACTCTACGGGGGGAGAACTTCTTATCTAAAGCGCGCGGAACTGTGTATCGGAAATTCTAAAGATATACTTATTTAAAAATTATTTTGCGATATTGCTGTTGAACTGAACTTTATGATTTAAGTGTGAGGAACATGATATTTAATAAAATAAAAGTAACACACAAAACGTTTAAGAACGCTGCTTTGGACGTATCTTAAAATTTGAAACCTTTTAGATTTCAATTTTTTTTTTTTCAACCAATTCGATCACCTCACCTCAGCTTGAAACTGTGTGATTTCACCGAGAAGTTTGGCTTCGCAAACAACTACTGTATTTCTAAAGATTTTCTGCATATATCTTTATTTTTTCTTTTTATAACTTACCCAAATTCCTAAGTTTCAAAGTTTCCAATTAATGCGTTGATTCTTAAGAGGGTTGCAAAGTATTACGAAATTCACTCACATGTGAACTATTTTACAGTTCTGTCAAGTGTGTTTAATACATATTGAAATGTATTTTCTAACGAATCAAAGCATGCAAATATTCTAACCTAATTCTAATGCAAACCTAATGCACGAATAACATGCTTTCTTGCAGAAAAATTTGCAATTTTTCAGACACTAAGATAGCAAGATTTGTCTCTCTTTCCAGTTAACTATTTTCAGTACTATTATTAATTCATGTAGATTCCATATAGGTTGAGCAGATGAGACATGTCTGGATATTTAGTTTTACTGAAAGTACAAAAGTTTCCTTTGAAAATTACACCATAAATGGCAAAGAAATTTCGCTTTGAAAACTTGAAGTGCTGAACGCTTATTTATAATGCATAAACACTGGCACATTCAGCAGAACAAAAGTAAGCTACAATTTGTAAAATTACTAGCATACGAAAAATTCATCGTTCCCTTATTCAATTATGCGAAAGATAAAAACAAATTTTTAAAAAAGTTGTAATTGTCTGTCCCTTATTTTTAAAATGAATGCTTCTTAATGTATTAATTTAATTGCACTAAAAATGCTGCTAGGAAACAAAATTATGAGGTACACTGCAAAAAAAATAGTTCTGTATCTCCTGTTCTACTGGGCCGATTGACGAGATTCAAATTGTGTTTCTCGTGTCTCGAAAGCGAGACTTAGGATATGTATTAGATTTATATATAGCATTGTTCAAATAGAGGTATTTTGGCACAAAATCGGACTTTTTCTGAAATGACAAGACATTTTTTTTCCATATTTCGATTCTACGACTCAAATTATGCCAAACTTCATTATTTTTGTAAAAATCGCGTGAGTCGTATTTAAAAAATTCGGTCCCAAAATTTTAGCTTATCAGTATTAATTCAATTTGGTATGTATTTATTAATATCACCTTTTTTATGAAACTTATGTGATTCTTTCTTACACAGTGCGAAATTTAGGTTCATTCCAAATAAAATTTCCCCCATTTTTTATGATTTATTTTTAAAATTTGCGTTTTTAAATAATTTTTATAAATTTTTCGAAAGCAATTTTGAATTTTAACCTATAAAAGTTTTAGGATCATCTTAATGTAGATCTATTTCTAAGCATACCTGCAAAAACTTAGAGCTTTTTATTGAAAATTTCCGAAAATATACTTGAATTTATATATTGGCACATTTCGAAATTTGATATATTTGTTGAATGCGATAATAACGAAAATGTCGTTTACGCACTTTGTTAAAATTATTTGAAAGAAAGAATGTGTGATTTTTTCCGCTCATGCACAATGTAAAAAGGTAGGAAAGATGTGACTTTTTTTCTTCTCCTGCACAATGGAAGGGATAGGAAACTAGATTTCCATGTATTAAGAAGTTCGCCAAGTGAATTATTCTTGGCGCAAACTGAAAAAATTCGCCAAGTTAAATTTTTGAATTTCTCCGTAAATTTCGCACCAAATTTTACAAAATTTAACATTTAGGTATAATTCGAGTCATAGAATGGAAACAATGAAAACAATTGGCATGTCGTGGAAAACAATTGGCATGTTACTTCAGTTCTACTACCCATTTTTTGTCAAAATACCTATGTTAGACCAATGTTATATGTAAATGTAATATATATCCTAAGTCGCGCTTTCGAGACATGGAAAACGAATTTGAATCTCCTCAATCGGCCCAGTAGAATGGGAGATATAGAACTGTCTTTTTTTTTTTTTTTTTTTTTTTTTTATACAATAAAAATTTCAGAATTCTTTATAGCAGTGTTTCGCATTTAGGATCCTCGGAACCTACGTTAATGACCCTTCTAAATTTGCTAAAATGCAGCAAATAAAAAGCGAATTAATTTCTTATACAACACTATACAATCTTAGAGTTTGGAAGTTATACATAGAAAACGTCCTAACACTTTTCCTTTCAAGACTGATGTCTTATGAAATATATTGTCTGATACTTTACTACGGACTTTTACTTTTAGCAAAAAAGAGGGATTTAAAACACTATGACTGTAGTGTTACTTCTTTCTTTCTTATACTTGTAGTTACACATTCTAGATAAACTGCTTTAAAAACAAAAACAAGAGTAATGGGGTTTGCAAAGCATTCTAACTTTTAAAAGTGTGTAGAGTTACTTGGTTTTATCAATGCAGAAAATTTGAAAAATATGTTTCACCAAGATTAAAACTCTGGACCTCCCGATTACGCGTCGGGCGTGTTTCCAATTAAACCACGAAAGCAAGCGGAAAGGATGAGGAAAATACCTTATGTGCCCCCTTTTAAAGGGCAACTGGGGATGAGGATACCCAGCCGCTAAATCCCGATGATGATGAATTATCGATCACCCCCTTTTAGTTCGGGCGCCTCTTGAAGTGTCTTTTAGAATTTTTCGATATCGGGAAACTGAAGAAATCTGCAATGCCCTCCCAGAATTCGAACTCCGGATCTCCCGACTGTGCATCCAGCGTACTTCCAGTTACACAACGAAGGCCCGGGGAAAGGAGAAAGAAAATTACTTACAAGTGGCCCCCACTTGAAAAAAGTTTGAAGTAGTTTAGAAAATCAGTTGTATAGCTCTTTTCGTGATATTTTATAATTTAAAAGAATCCAATTTCTGTTTAGTTGTACCTATTTTCAGGTTACTTTCAAGTTTAGTGTCAAAATATATCAACTTACTAAGTAAGGGCATTGTTCAATTTTAATTTATTTTCATACGCTTTACATCTGCATTCCCAAAGCTGCTTTTATTCCTAATTTTACTATTTAAGAACTGTTCTCGATTGGTTTAGGCTTCCCACGTCATTGATCAAGCACATAAAACGTATTTTTAACACCATAAGATACCACTTCGTCAATTAGAAACGGTTCTGATAGTGTCTTGGTACTTCGTCTTCCTTTTCCTAATTTAGTATTGCAAAAGTTCTTCGTAAGTTTAACTTTATAGCTATTTCTTCTCCCAATAATAAAATCTGTAGCTCGCTCCTTTTAAAACATCTTCCTAATTTCAAAGATTTCGTGACTTTTCATATTTGTAAGTAGGACTTTCCTGGTGGAAAATTTTCGTAATAGAATAGCTAACTTCCAAAATTCGCCTGAAGAACACATTAAATTAAGCATAGGGGAGCAATTTTAAGACTAATTTTATCGTCGTTCTATAAATTCTGTGATTCACCTCTCAAGAATAAGTAAAATTGCCTCTTTTAATCCATTACTTTGGAATTTGTTATCAAGTACAATATCTCATAATCTATATTCTTACCGTGGCGGAGAACTGATTGTTCATTTTCCCTCAAAAAAGAATGTTGCATCAGTATCGAAAGAATAAATGAATAGAATTGATAGAATAATATATAAATAATAGAATATATATATATATATATATATATATATCTGTGTGTCATTCTCTTTTTCTAAAGAATTAGGATTCCTCTCTATTACTATTTTATTTTATCGCTAGTTTTTGCCGTTGTGACAGTGTCGTTTCATCGCAGAATACTCTAGAAGTGCAGATACTAGAGAACTATTTAAGCAATAAAAAAAAATTAGCCTCTTCATCCAAAATTGCCGAGCAAGTGCCTGACAGATTAATAACACCCCGTCATTGGCAATTTAAAATAAAAATAAGAAATACAACTTTAAAAAAAAGCATATAATAAGCGTTAAATTTCAGCGCTTCCTGACATCAACCTTGAAAAAAAAACTGAAAAAAAAAAAAATCCACCAACCTTCAATCCCAGAAAAGTATGGTTTGAAAAATCCGAAAAACACAAAGAAATAAAAACTAGTCCGCCAGCCTCCTTTTTTCACATTTTTTTTTCATAGAAAAAATATTAAATCAACAGTAAGAAAAATCTCAGAATAAAAATCAAAGAAACAAGGCCGAATCAACCTCAAGGCTATCCGTGGCGGGGGCTGCCTGCCTGGCCTTTCGTCTGGTGGGCGTTTGCAAAATGCGTGTAATCGCAAAGTCCTCGCCGAGGGTCCCTCTTGGCAGTGATTGATGAAAACCCATTACTTGGTGGGGGGCGGCAGTGAAATGCCCCTCCCTGCCTACTCCTACGCCTCGTTCTGACTACCACACCACCGGGGCTTCCTCCTTCTTGGAAGCGAGGTGAACAGTCTGGCTTCTTTCTGCAATGGCAGAGAAGGCTTGCTGGAAAAAGAAGGCAATTAAGGCATGAGAGGGATCTTAATCAAATCACGCACGCAGATAAGAGCGAGAGGGTTCCTCATGAAATTCGTTAGCGCTCTCGCGGGCTAGTGGATGTTATGCAGAGCACCGGCCGTGATGAAATAACAAACGATCATTAGATGGGAGAATATCGGAATTAATTTCTGGTTGGCGTTGCAGGGTGAACTATTTTTCTATGTCACGCAGTTGAGAAACAGAGAAGAGGAAATTTTCAAAGTGAGAAAAAAAAATAAAATCTCTTTGCTGTTAACAATTCAAGCTAAAATTTTCTCGAATTGTTAAAGAAGAAGACATTCATATCTTGTTAAATAAGGTTCTAAAACACTAATTAAATTTTTTGAAATACCTCTTTCAATTAAATTGGTCTTAAGAGCAGTTAGTGTAGAAAGGTCATAAAAAATTACGTAACAGGAATTGAGAAATGCTACATGAAAGACAGTTGGAGTTCAAAAAATTTGTATGCATATACATGTGTTTCTCTAATATGAATATTTAAATGGTTTCCGTGTAAAAAAAATTAAATAACTTTTCAATTGTACGAAACAACGCAAGGCTAAAACTTCATGTTACGAAATATCGTGGGAGAAAATAAAGCAAAGAGAAACATCGCAGTTCTAAAACATCGTGGTACAAAATATCGCGGTCGAAAATAAAGCGGTTTAAAAATTTCGCATTTTAAAAACATCGTCGTCGAAAATATAGTGGTAAAAAACAAAGTACCTATAAATCGTCGCATGACGATAACATAGCACATATGTGTTTTTCAAATCCCATTACTGACATATTATGTAACTGACTTTCATCATAACTAACAAATAGACATTAAAAAAATTGATTACACGCTATGCATGAAAATGCTAACGACACTTTAAGAATAAACGAAAGCAAAACAAAATATTATTTTCACTAAAACAATATCAGATTAACAAACGTGAAAAAAAAATAATTTGCTAATTAACCAAGCAATTTTTATAGAGGTGAATTTATGCAGTTATTTATCTTCCTTTTTTCTGAGCATTTTTAGCCTGCATTTTTCATAAAAATTATCAATGAAACTTTATAAGAAAAAGGTTAATTTATTATTGACCTTTGTTAATTAACTATGTAAATTTTCTATTAAGTTCTGGAAGTTGCGCTAATTTTCTTTTCATTTTTAATTTTGAAATGCTTAAATTTCCTTCTTATTTTTTCAGCAAAAATTTATTAGTTCTTTCAAAAATACGAAATATGGCAGTAAAAGAATCTCTCTTTCCTCCTTGCACTCCCAAATCATTACGCAAACATGCATTTAACAACTTTTAAAACCTGAAAACGCATGTCCACGATGTTATTGTCATGCGATGATTTTTAGGTACTTTATTTTTTCCCTCAATATTTTCGACGACGATGTTTTTAAAACTACGAAGTTTTTCAACCATTTTATTTTCAAGCACGATATTTTGTACCGCGATGTTTTAGAACAACGTTGTTTTCTCTTTGCTTTCTTTTCTCCCACGATGTTTTGTATCACGACGTTTCCGCTTTGCGTTGTTTTCTCCGCGGCGTTTTCGTCCGCGATGTTTTTGGTGAACAGCCCACTGACGGCCATCATACAAGACTTGTGCAATATAGTATATTCATCTCACTATTAATATAACTAGAAAATTTTCTGAAGAATTTTGTCTGTGGCTAAATTTTCCTTAAGAAAATGCGCAGACTTGATTAACAAAAGCATTTAGCTCCAGCTTTAAATACAAGGGAATTGTTGTTCCCCTGCTTCAGAAAGTCGAAGCTATGTCTAATCAGGCGATGGCGATTAAAATTTTCTTTTCGCGTTTGCTAAAATTAGGAAATTAAGAATGTTTTTATCTATACCTCCAGGAGCATCAATGAAGTAGTTATTACCTTAATTGTTTTGCTCGCTGTTCAGTATGTGGTTATACATTATTTTTTCCATCGTTGCTCATTCAATTCGTTTTCCCGGCATATATGCCAGTAATCAGCAAACATTTTGTTTTGCTTCTTGAAAATATAGCACGGTGTCTGTGCTTTATTTATTTCATCGAATTTCTGGAAAAGTTCATGAGGCATTTTCTCCCTCCTCTTGGCATGCCTTCGTGGTGTTAACTGGAAGCCCGCTTGACGCATATTCGAGTGGTCTGGAGTTCGGGTTCGGGCGAGGACACTGATGATTTCTCGTTCCCTGTTTTCGAAAAAAGAAATCTGAATAACTGTACAAGTGACACTCGAGATAAAAGTGGTGGATGGTAATCCGTCAACAGCAGGATTTGGGTATTGTTTCCATTAACTCTCAATCGACCTTTAAAACTGGGGGAGTATGTAAGGGATTTTCTTCCTTTTTTCCCATGCCTTCGTGGTATAACTGGAAGCACTTTAGACGTGTATTCAGAAAGCCCCCGAGTTGGAATCCCGACTAGAACACAGTGAATTTCTTCAGTTTCCTGGCTTCGATCATCTGGCCTATCTCTTCAACAGATTTTTCGAATATTTTTCTGCAAGCGTTAATACTATATCCCTAAGAAATAATAACCCTTCATTAAAAATTACTATCGAACTTCTTTTCTGTTGAACCCAACAAAAATTATCGTCACATATATCTCTACGGAATGAGTTCCGTAATTCCTAAGGATTACGAAATTTAGTTAGGATTTGTCTCGCTAGGGAGCATCATACACAAATAAACTGCGTTCCTTGCAATGAGATATTAATTTACCGTTTACTATTTTTTAAGTTGTTGAAAGCTATTTGTTCTGAAGTGATGTAGAAGAAACCCAAAGTCAAAGCACTCAGAATGATTGGGATGTATCGCATGCATTCTTCCTAACTCGGAATCAAAATTTACTGTTGTGTAACCACACACATCGCTGCTCCGTTTTCTATGTTTTCGTAATTTGTGTAGGTGCATATATAATGCGCCTGAACTTCCTGATGGTGCAAAACCTTTTCAAATTCATCATTTAAAAAATGAAGAAGGTCATTAGAGTGGTTTAAAAAAGATTTCTAGAACTTTCTGCATGTTTTCTTTGGTAAGATAGACCCTTTGCCTATTTTTTAGATGAATAGCTGGACAATCACAAATAACAACAGACTAATAGTAAGGAAAAACCACAAAGTAGGATAATGGTTAGAATAAAACAATATTTAAATAGCTATAAAGAAAGAAGCATAATATAGATGTAGAAAGGATTAATATCAACTTGTAGAGACATTAGGTTATTTCGAAGCAGGAGACATGAAAAAGGAGCAACGCCTTCGCCGGGAATCGAACCACTGACCTCTCGGTTACGCGTCGAGCATGCAGACCACTACACCACGAAGGCATGCGAAGAAGGCGGGAGAAATACCTTATAAACTCTTATAAACTCAATTTATAACGCACATTTTTTTGGTAATCTGAGAAAAAATAACATTATACTTTTTCTTATATGTAGCAATAGAAAAATTTTCTATCTCATTAGAAATGATAAAATAAGTTATTTTAAAACTGTTGCTACCGGTTTATTACAATCTCGAATAAGTAATTTAACACTAAATCAATATAATTTTTTTAAAAAATGACAAAATTAGATTGACGTATATCTTGAATAAAGCTCAATTGATTTAGGTGACAACCAGGTGTAAGTCTCTCTTCTTCAGAACATTTTTTTTGGCAAAGGTAGAAGCGACTACCTTTTTATGTGAAAGTTACTGGGTGCAGCAAAGAGAAAACTAACATAGAACGATCTATCGTGGAAAATAGTAATCAAGCGTAGAAAAGATAAGATATACCGAAAACTTTTGGAAGATTGGTTTTAATTAATGGGTTACAGCCGAAAACATCGTGGAGAAAGCAACGCAAGGCGAAAACGTCGTGGTACAAAACATCGTGGAAGAAAATAAAGCAAAGAGAAAACATCGCAGTTCTAAAACATCGTGGTAAAAAATATCGTCGTCGAAAATTAAGCGGTTCAAAAACTTCGCAGTTTAAAAACATCGTCGTCGAAAATATCGTGGTAAAAAATAAAGTACCTACAAATCATCGCATGACGATAACATCGCAGACATGCGTTTTTCAGGCTTTAATAATTGTTAATGGATATTGGCATAATGATTTGTGAGAGGAAGGTGAAAAGAAGGATAATTTTTAATTTCATATTTTTATTAACTAATACATTTTTAAAAAACAAGAAATTTAAACAAAAAAAGAAATAATTTTCACTGTAAGAGTATCAGATTAACAAAAGTGAAGAAAATATCGCAATTAACTAAGCAATTTTTCATAGATAAGTTCATACAATTACTTATCTTTCTTTTGCTATTCTTTTTTAGATTATACTTTTCATGAACAATTACCAGTAAAACTTTATAAAAAATAATTTATTAATGAACTTTATTAGTTAACTATGCCAGTTTAAAATTAAGTGCTATAAGTTGTGTTAATTTTCTATGCTTAAGTTTCCATTTTACATTTTCAGCAAATATTTATTAGTTAATAAAAAATATGAAAGTGAAAATTATCCCTCTTTCCATCGTGCGCTCACAAATCATTATGCGAATTTTTACAATTGTTAAAAAATCATTAAATTTTACAATTATTAAAGCCTGAAAAAAGCATGTCTGCGATGTTATCGTCACGCGATGATTTGTAGGTACTTTATTTTTTACCACGATATTTTCGACAGCGATGTTTTTAAACTGCGAAGTTTTTCAACCGCTTTATTTTCGACGACGTTGTTTTGTACCATGATGTGTTAGAACTGCGACGTTTTCTCTTTGCTTTATTTTCTCCCACGATGTTTTGTACCACGACGTTTTCGCCTGGCGTTGTTTTCTCTGCGACGTTTTCGTCCGCGATGTTTTTGCCGCGATGTTATCGGACACCAATTAATGACATTAAGCAAAGAAAATAAAATTTAAGAATGTGAAAATCTTCCCAGAAATCCACTTCACGAATTGAAGAAGCTTTGTGAATAACTTTCATGGTACCAGCTTAATGTGTACATGTTGTTGGAAAATATAGGGGGAAATTTAAAATACATATATATAGCGCTAAAGAATATGATTATGCTCCTAAATTGGGAATTATAAGCCGAAAAATAATTCTAATCTTGGGAACTCTGGGAAAAGTGCAAATAGTTATGCACATAGTTAACAATCGGGGAAATAAGCCATATTATGAACTGAATTTGGGTCCTATGAGACGATTTAATAGCGGTCTTAACTTTCCAGAGATCAAACACTGAAGGATCTTTACTATGGGCCTTCTCAAGTCAATTTATTAATTCCATAAATATGGGTGTTTTTGTCCATACCAATGATTTAACCATCCTTATCAACTCTGAAAATAATAACTTTTGGATTATAATGAATTTCAAGTTAAGCTGTCGTTAACTTTTTCTTTAAGATTAAAAGAGGGTGTTTTAGTATAAAAAGTTAACTTTATGAGTAATTAAATGGAAAACTGTATGAGTTTTTGGAAGCCTTTCTAAATTTTAAAGTTGTTTTAATACGAGCAATGATTTTGTGAGCTTAAGGTTTATAAATTTATGAAAATTTGACGTTATGCTTTAGTATGTTCTTCTGATCCTTCGAGAAAGTAACATTTTAGAAATTAGCTATGAGACCAGTATTAATTGCTATTATTGATTCAAAATAAATTATTAAGAAGAACGATTTATTTAATTTTCCTTTGCTAGCAGTTCTATTATTATGCGTAATAATGAGATCATATTTCTAAATTAAACAGAAATTTTAAGGAAATAAGTGTAAATTTACACCACAAATTTTAAAATGAAGATATGGCCTGTTTCACTGGTTAGATTTTTTTATTTCTCGCATTTCTAAACTAAAAAGTATAAATGAAACACAGAAATGACATTTTAATTAAATCTGTTGCAAAAGAAAAAATACTATTTTAGCAATCATAGCTTTAGCCATATTACTAATAACGTAATTGTGGGATGTCTATTTAAGATTTGTATTCGAATATTAACAGAATTTCAGAGCACAATAGAAATGGCAGCGCAGAAATGACATATTAAAGGATGACTGCTGTCAATATTTTTTATTTTTTATTTACAATTTTTATTAAAAGTTCGCTTTTTTTGTTAGCTCCATGACTACTTTATATCACGTGGCACCAAAAATACTATGATAACTGAAAGAAAAATATTTTTTACGATTTAATTCCTTTTCCTCAAACTGTGAAGTCTAAAAGACTCTTATATGTATTTTATTGACTATTCCTGGCTCACGTCAAATCTCAAAAATCACAATATTTGCAATTCTTTGTAAGTTTATTGTCATTTCGAATGGTATTGTGGGATTTATTTATGTCAAAAATAATATTTAAAATACGTG
Source organism: Stegodyphus mimosarum (assembly GCA_000611955.2). NCBI lineage: Eukaryota > Metazoa > Arthropoda > Arachnida > Araneae > Eresidae > Stegodyphus > Stegodyphus mimosarum. The sequence continues at coordinate 116,098 of KK114330.1, forward strand.
TATTAGTTCCAACTACGAATTTTCCCTTAAGATTTGACTCTTTAGTTTGAATGAAAGACTAAATTATTTGCTAATTATTAATAGTATTTTTATTTAATTTTAACTGTACCACTTAGCGTAAGGCAAGTTAGCACAAATATTCAGTTTTTGTTGAAATTAAAAAAAAATTTCATTTTCCTTAGAAGACATATGTGCTCGTTTTCACAGAATTTTGTATCCAATTTTTATATTTAAAGGTATTTGAAAAGTCTTTATCTATTTTCTCGGAAGTTTTAAATGAAAGAATTAATATTGTATTTCAGCATTATATTGCCATGTTTATTTTTAACTAGCCGCTATGCGGCCAGCCTTGTCTGGCTTTTAAACGTACCGGAAAAATTCCTAAAAGACACTCCTGGGAGCTATGGCCGCCTAAGTTCTCCCAACTTTTTTCTCTTTGTTAAGATTCCAACCCTCCTTTGTATACGGCCCTGATGTATCTCCAGAAAAACATATACATTTTGAATTTTTAGCAAATTAATTGCATGAGATGTGCATTAAACATTTGTTAAAGCATAATTTATAACCCCGTTCTTAAGCACCACCATGACAACATAAAAAATATATAAATATTCTACAATAAAATTAAAATTTTTTCAACATTTTCTTACTCGATAGTTTGAATGATCCTTTTCTGAAATTTTGAAATGTTATGATAATTTAGGTAATCTTCTGAGGAAATGTGTCGGCAGTCACATCGCAGCCATTTAACTTGTAAAAATATTACAATGAAATATATCTCTTGATACAAATGTTAATTGTCCTAATAAAGTAATTAAACAATTTACCTTTGCAAAAAGAAACAACTTTTTAATTTCTTAAACTTTTCAGTCTCTTAAAAACAGTAACATAAGAAATACGATGAAAAATTGTTGCCAAACCGAAATTTTTAAAAGAATGAAATTATTCAAAATGATGCAATTTTATCAAAAATCTATCAACAACAATAAGAAAGGAAAATTGATGCCAAAACTACATTTTTAAATATCTGAGATGTGAGAAGTGTATTCGGAAGCTTCATTTAAAAAATTTTAAAAAAAATACAAAATATTATTATTTTTCCAAAATTCTTTTTTTTAAAAGGAGTCGAAAGGATTAAAGTTCAACGTATCCAAAAATCAAAGGAAAATAAACAGCTCATTTTTTAAAATAAGTTTTTAAAAAAAAAATTCCGCTGAAAAGGTGTTAAGCTCACCTTCCTAAATAAATGCGTATTTAATCGATTTATTGAAATACGAAATTTATTTTAAGTTCGTAAAATAGCTAAGTGTCTACGCTTCACGACGATGTAAAAATGAAATGTATAGAGTGAAATCTCGCTTTCCTGTAACCCATTATGTCTCAAAATGACGCGATTTGGTCACAAAACATAAAATTAAAAAAATTCTAATTCGAATTTCGAAAAGATCGCTTCGAGGTGCACTGGCTCTTGTGTAGATACACCTATGTACCAAATTTCGTGGCCCTGGGTCTATTAGCTTACTCGCAACACGAACGAAAGACACACACACAGACTCTTTGTTTTATTATATGTAGAGATTTCATACTTTGTAAAACTTTGATGAATTTTTGATTAACGAACCCAACGATTTCAAAGCTAGCAATGCCCAAACTGTACCGAAGAAAAACATTTGCCTCTCCAGCGTGCTAGACCGTCTATCGGAAATTATAAATGTATGCTGTTTATAAATATTCTCAGCCCAAATGCTCTCGAAATGTGTCTGTATCTGTAAATCAGAAAAATGCAGTAAAATAAAATTTTTAGATTTTTTTCCCCTTTCGTTTGCGGTCGGCTTGATTTTATGTTTCACTTAATGAATTTCTCTAAAATGAATTTTGCTATGCTGCAGAACAGTTAGTTATTTATTATTATCAATGCTTGAGATGAAGGGCATGCAGCTGTTAAATTAGCTGTGTACACGAATCGTGATCCATAAATTTAAAGTATATATCACATGAACTATGAGTATTTTTTAATACAGTAAAATTTCTTTCAAAATCCAAGTTACTGTTGTTATTTTGGATGCACGGGACCTCGAAATTTTAGAATTTCGTTTGTAGAATTCCCTTTTCCTGCATTATTTCTAACACAAAAGAATTATTTTCACATAGATCCTTATGAAATGTAACACATAAATGAAAAATATCGATCCATCTAATTGTGGCAGATCATAACAGCACTTAACATTTACATATTTCGAAATGGGATAGATTTCCTAAATACCTTTAAATGAATATGATGAAAAAAGCTGAAAATTGTTATTTAACTGTTTCCTTTTTTTAGGAATTGAACTTAAAGATGGAATTATGAGTTTCATCCTTTTTAGTCTTTGTCCAGTTATCTCTACATATAATAAAACAAAGAGTCTGTGTGTGTGTCTTTCGTTCGTGTTGCGAGTAAGCTAATAGACCCAGGGCCACGAAATTTGGTACATAGGTGTATCTACACAAGAGCCAGTGCACCTCGAAGCGATTTTTTCGAAATTCGAATTAGAATTTTTTTTATTTTATGTTTTGTGACCAAATCGCGTCATTTTGAGACATAATGGGCTACAGGAAAGCGAGATTTCACTCTATACATTTCATTTTTACATCGTCGTGAAGCGTAGACATTTAGCTATTTTACGAACTTAAAATAAATTTCGTATTTCAATAAATCGATTAAATACGAATTTATTTAGGAAGGTGAGCTTAACACCTTTTCAGCGGAATTTTTTTTAAAAAAACTTATTTTAAAAAATGTGCTGTTTATTTTCCTTTGATTTTTGGACACGTTGAACTTTAATCCTTTCGACTCCTTTTAAAAAAAGAATTTTGGAAAAATAATAATATTTTGTATTTTTTTTAAATTTTTTAAATGAAGCTTCCGAATACACTTCTCACATCTCAGATATTTTAAAATGTAGTTTTGGCAACAATTTTCCTTTCTTATTGTTGTTGATAGATTTTTGATGAAATTGCATCATTTTGAATAGTTTCATTCTTTTAAAAATTTCGGTTTGCCAACAATTTTTCATCTTATTTCTTATGTTACTGTTTTTAAGAGACTGAAAAGTTTAAGAAATTAAAAAGTTGTTTCTTTTTGCACCGGTAAATTGTTTAATTACTTTATTAGGACAATTAACATTTGTATCAAGGGATATTGCTTATTTCATTGTAATATTTTATACAAGTTAAATGGCTGCGATGTGACTGCCGACACATTTCCTCAGAAGATTACCTAAAGTATCATAACATTTCAAAATTTCAGAAAAAGGATCATTCAAACTGTCGAGTAAGAAAATGTTTAAAAAATCTTAATTTTATTGTAGAATTTTTATATAATTTTTTATGTTGTCATGGTGGTGCTTAAGAACGGAGATATAAATTATGCTTTAACAAATGTTTACTGCACATCTCATGCAATTAATTTGCTAAAAATTCAAGATGTATATGTTTTTCTGGAGATACATCAGGGCCGTATACAAAGGAGGATTGGGATCTTAACAAAGAGAAAAAAGTTGGAAGAACTTACGCGGCCATAGGTCCCATGTGTGTTTTTTAGGAATTTTTCCGGTACGTTTGAAAGCCAGACGAAGGCTGGCCGCATAGCGGCTAGTAGACAATAAAACGTATTTGAGCTTCCAGGTGCTCATATTCGGGTGGAGGATTACATTATTAAAACTTTGCTGGCTGTAAGTACCGCCATTTCTTCACAATGCAAGAAACCTACATATGACCATGCAGATTCTTTATTAATTAATTTCTTTAAATATAATGCAAGGCGATAATATGTGATGACAATAATGGGAAAAGCAGTTCAGACATTTATAGTGATTCAACGCAAAATCCCGTTTTGAGACTAATAGCCTTTCTCGGGTGACGTCATTTGGACACATATCGAGCAGGTGAGTGAAATAAATAATTATGGCTACAACAGCATTTCCAAATTTTATCACTCGTGAGTATCATCTATAGATGATGATTAGAAATGATATCATTATCAAATTGTCGTTTTGTACTAGAATTCATACGACGTATTTTTGAAGAAAATCATTTTTCGATTCAAAATTATTAGCAATAGCATCCAACATATGCTTTATATTAATTTTATATTTATTTATATTTATACGTTATAATATGCAACATATGATGCATATTATAACGTATTTCAACATATACGTTATAATTTGCAGATGTTCGTTGCTTCACTTAAATAATGGCCAATAGTGAAGGAAAAACAATTATTATTTAAAAGAGCAAAAAAAAAAAATATTTATACTGAAGGTAAAACAAAAATTACTACTTCTTTGTTGTTATACATATCGTAGAAAGAGAACAATTAGAGTAGGATAAGAATCTATTATAACTGTGATGAAAGAATAAAAAAATCATCAAAAACATTAGCAGTTATATGCATAACATCAAGAGAATAATCGATAATACTAGTAAGATAAATATGAAATCGCAATAAATGCAATTAATTGTAAGCAAAATACAAAATTACAATTTGCGATGTTCAGTAATTTATACTTCAATAATATGCCACGGTTTCAGACTCATTATTTCTTTTTCTACCATAATGCATGTGGCTTTTTAATTTGTAATTAACATCATGTAAAGTATGAATTTATGATTTCTTAACATAAAACTTTACTGCAGTTCTAAAGTCAAAACAAGTTGGCTGTAATTTACTAAACATTATTCAAAAAAAAGTTCATGAAATATGAAAAGAAAAATCTATGTTATATTCTAAGACACACTTCATGTTCAGAAGGTTTTTGGCATATTTCATTCTGTTGGTTAGTTATATATTGAAAAAAGAAAAAAAAACTCTCTGCCATAAAGCAGATTAACACATTTCACCTAATAAATGCAAAGCTATTCCAGACTTTCCTAAGCCCCTTTTTATAGTCGCGACCCAGTTTTTCCCAGACAGTGTAAAAGAACAATGCCCCATTCTCCCAACGCGTTCGATTTTAAAATTTCTTCAGCCTCCAATTAGTTGAAGGTTGTGCTCACGAATTCGCTCTTCAATAAAACCATGTTTTCCTTTATAAGAGTTTTCTCCCACCCCCCTCCAAATGTATGCGCAATCTATAAATCCATAGAGGAAAAGGCCTCCCAGAAAAGTTGCATATTTATGAAGGGTTCAAAGAATCCATCTTGTATTGGTGAACACGTAGCTGGGTTTTAATAGGCGGGCTTCCGTCCCAAAATTTTGAGGGGGCTCGGTAATGATAGTAATTATTCAGAGGTGTGTGTGCGCCAGAGAGTGTGAACGAGAGAGAACAGATAGTCCAGAGAGAAAGAGCGAATACGAGGCAACGCAGATGGGTCCCTTCGTGCATGACACCAGAGCCCAACCGTAAATTAGCGTGTGCAGAAGGGGTTATGAGAAGGGGGAGGGGGAGGGATCGATACTCGGAACAGCTGGAGGAGATAGTCTCCACTGCAGGGGGGACACTCGCCGTTCTCTCCCTCCCCTGTCTCTCTCTCTCCATCCTCTGATGAGCCCGCTGGCTGAATACAGAACGCCCACACCAGAGCACGATGGTAGGAAATTCTTGGGGAAATGAAAGGGTGGCATTCTACTCACGTCGCTGCGGTGGCGTAGCCGCTAATGCGGCCGCAGCGCGCTCTAACAACCGGCCGTCGCCGATTCCCTACGGCGAGAGACCCCCGCTGGCCTCCTTTTAAAAGGGACGGACAATCCCCCTTACCATCCACCTCTACTCTTGCCATCCACGGCAACTGTAA
>KK114330.1:124010-147702 GCA_000611955.2 Stegodyphus mimosarum
GTTTATAAATTTATATGATTATTACTTTACTATTTTTTGTGCAATCTGTATACATATGCTTTATTTGGGGGGAATATATTAATACTAATTTAATTATCTAAGTTTCTTTGAGCAGCGTTCGTTAAGAAAAAAATTTTGAATGTTTTATGTTTGATTGATATTACTTGGTTTATGTACATTTTTGAAAGAAAAGAAAATATTAAATAAAATGCAAACATTTCTGAGTGATAGATCAGGAACAGGATAGGACCACCTCAAGCAGTTTCGTATAATAAAACCAATAATTTCCTTGCGGTGTTTGTGCGTAATAAAATAAAATGTTACCATCTATAAATATAATAAATGTAATCTAGTTCGCTTCTTGTTATGTTTTTATTATTATCCTGTTTTGTTTTGCTGGTATTTTTATCTCTGTTTAATACTACGAAGTTTGAGTTTCATCAATATGTTAGCTTCTAGCATTTCCTATCTCATATTTATTTAATCTAATGTCCTTCAATCATATTTTCTGTATTTATCTTTTCTGTTTATAGCGTAATTATATTTGTTTTACTTAACGATTTATCACTTTTTTCTTTGGCTCCAAATTTGTTTGATGACTGTATTTCTTAATTAATGTATTAACTGCATTAACTATCCTAATATTTTAAAATTAAAAACATCATTCGGAGTCTTGCCCATATTTTTGAAGTGTTACCTGCGTCATGAGTATCTTACTGTTACATTACGCTACGCTACCCCACACTTGTCTATTTAATGCTAGCAAACATTGTCACTGCAATAAGCATTGCACTGCTGTACAATGGAAATGTGACAATTCGTAGGTCACCAATGCTGCTTTATGACGCCAGTGATCAATGTCTTTGAAAGTCACCGGCATCTTTCGTCTTAGTTTAATTTTAACAGTTTATCTAAAATTATTGCACTACCGCCTTCTATGGATCTTTTTCTTGAACACTAAGTATCCATAGGTTACTATGATTAACTATTAGGTCACCAGTGATCAGCTCCTTAACAGGGAACGGTATCCCTGGGTTTAATTTAATTTTAAAAATTGTCAAAATTTACTACTTTCGCTGGTTCAATCGGCAATTACTTTCCCCCACACTGCTGACTTATACAGCATGACGTCCAGCAGCCATCAACATGAAGATAACTGCTAACAAGGACTTTTGCAGGCATCATGTTGCTGTTTTAATTTTGATTTAAAATTCAGTCTAAATCACCACCGGCACCCGATTCCGGGAATAAAAAGTTGACCCTAATCGTTATCAAACTGTAGGTCACTGGCGACCAATAGCCCTGACTGGTCCCACTATATTTCATTCTTCAAAAATATCTCCAAATTAACTGCACAAATTCATATCGGTAATCTCTGGGTGACTGTCATGGTTTACCAACCTTGTAGAGTATTAGTGACTAAAGGCCTTAACAAGCTCCAGCATGCTCTTACTGCAACTATTGACACCAGTGAACTGTTAATTGAAGTTAAGTGACCTTGAATCTCTAAGTGCCAGCGACCAATTATCTTGAAGGATTGTGACCTTGGATTTAATTTCAAATTTATCAACGTGTACTGTACCCCCTACACAAAGGGCACGTGTAAGTCACGGTGACCAATAGCTTTAAAGAGCACTAGTGTCTTTCGGTCTAATTTTGATTTATAAATCGATCTAAATTTAATGCATCACATATAAACATTGTGATGTTTATATGTATGCCTGTGAATTATGGTTATTATAAAAATTTTTCACCCACTAACAGATTCACCCACCACTAGCAGATTCGTTGTAGGTGACAGGTAACCAACAAAATCCAATTAATAGTTTTATGAATATCAGCAGCAACATTTTAATTTTTTAAACATTTTTCTAAAGCTACATAATTTGTATTTAATACAGAGTCTGGTTTTCTTTAATACTAAATAGGAAACACAAAGTTAGTGTTCTTCAGTGAACTTCCGTGACTTAATTTTTGCCACATTATTCTTAAATGTACAAAAATTTGTTGTAGAAAAGTATAGCCTTATGAAAAAGAGCTTTGCGAACGGTCTTTTTGTTGCGAATAATTTTATTCTCAAGTTTAATATGAAACAAAAATCCGTGGCAAATTAAATTCGACATATAATCAAATTTTAAAAACTCCAACTTCTGTAATGTAAATTAACGAGCACAAACCTAGAAGGGCAATTTAGCATGAAATTAAATATAGGTTTCTTATTGCATTTCCATAATTTAACCATGAAGCCATCACTAATTGGATATTCCTTTTCACAATTTCCCTTTTCGTCACTTTCTTATTAACGTCAAAAACGATAAAAATTCTGCTGTTTTTCTACCATTTACCTCGTTTCAACAATTAATTATTAATCATTGCAAGCTTTTTCTGAAACGGCTTATTCTTTCATTGTTACAAAGTAAACTGATTATATAATCAAATTGACACAAAACACCATTAAATATTACTGATTAAATAATAGCTTTGTCAACAAAGCAATTAATATTATCGAAAGAATAAAAAAGAATTTCTTCTTTCAGCTAAAACACGTTTAATGATTCATCAGTTTATTTATGACCGAAATGTTAAATGGTTACCGGAAAGAAAATACATAAGACTATTGGTGACAAATTTCTTTCACACATGGCAACACTGTGTCAAGCAAAAACTGGCATTTCTTATATTCATTCTGGGAAACAGAGAATGGCGAAAAGTATTCACGTTGACGAAATAAAAATGTCGCAAAGTGCACGTAATTAAATTAATTTATTTATTTTGGATTACTTGAGAAGGTGCAAAATATTATTAATCTCAAAACTTCATCAGAATGGGCAAATGTATTCCAAATAATCACTAGAATCGCTGACAAATATCGCCAAAAGCTTAGAAAATTCTTTTTATAAAAAAAATTCAAATACCCGCAAATTAAACACAAATTGAAAAATCATATAATCGTATAAAATATAATGCATATTTCACTGAAGCGTTCATATCGTGCCCACTGCTTGAAATTTAGTGAAATAATATTACAGAAACTCCTATTATCACTGGAAAACATTGTATCTTTTTATTATATGACAGTACATGCCAAACAATTTTCTCTAGAGAAAGATGTGCGCAGATTTGATACTCTCTGAAGTAAGCATAGTTTCGTCATCAGCTCATTCAACACTAGTTCAATTTTTTTAAGTATATAAAATATCCCTTTTAGGTTAGTTTTTAGCCCAAAGGGGCTTTGTTCCTGAAGGACTATTGTTTTCGATTTGCGATTTTGCTTCGAATCACTCTGAATGTCCGTTTCACTTTTCAAATTGCTATCACCAAATATTATCGCCCTGTATTATATTTGAAGAAATTAAATAATAAAGAATCTGGGCAAATGTATATATGTTTCTCGCACTGTGATAAAACAACGGTACCTAGAGCCATCCAATTTTGAATGAAGTAATCCTAAGCAAATATTGGCATCTGGAAGCCCAAATTTGAAATTTGGGATTTGTTTTATTATCGATTTCATGTTTTGTAAAACTTTAACGAATGTTTGATTAACAAACTCAAGGATTTTTTAAGCGAGTAATGGCAACACTGCACAAAAAAAAATTATCTTCAGAGCGCGAAACTGTGTATCGGAAATTCTAAAGATATGCTTAGTTTAAAATTATTTTATGATATTGTTCTTGAACTGAAATTTATAGTTTAAGTGCGAAGAACATGATATGTAATAAATAAAGGTAACACATAAAATGTTTAAAAAATTCCCCTTTGGAAGTAATTTAAAATTTGTAACCTTTCAGGTTTTCTTTTCTTTTTTTAGTCCAAAGGGGCTTTGTCTCTGAAGGCCTATTGTCCGTTTCATTTTTCAAATTGTTGCCACCAAATATATCGCCCTGTATTATATTTTAAGAAATTAAATAATGAAGATTCTGTATAAATATATATATGTTTCTCGCATTGTGATAAAACAAAGGTACCTCCTAGAGCCATCAAATTTTGAATGACGTAATGCTACTGCGAATATGGGCATTTGGAAGCCCAAATTTGAAATTTGGAGTTTCTTTTATTATCGATTTCATACTTTGTAAAAATTTAACGAATTATTGATGAACAAACTCAAGGATTTCAAAGAGAGCCATGGCAACTTTGTACAGAAAACACATTTTTATCTCCAGACTGTTATCAGAAATTCTAAAGATATGCTCAATTTAAAATTATTTAGCGATATTGCTCGCGAACTGAATTTTGTGGTTTAAGTGCGAAGAACATGATATTTGATAAATAAAGGTAATAGACAAAACGTTAAAAAACACCATTGGACATAATTTAAAATCTGAAACTATTCAGATTTTTTTTTAGTTCAAAAGGGCTTTGTCCCTGAAGGACTATTGCTTTCGTTTTGCGATTTTGAGCTGAATCACTGTAAATGGCTCTATCACTTTTCAAATTGTTGCCACCAAATGTTTTCGCCCTGTGTGATATTTATCGAAATTAAATAATGAAGAATCTGCAAAAATGTATGTATATTTTTCCAAATGTAACGCTAAACTTGAGCCATCCAATTTTGAATAACGTACGTTTCCCCCCGAATATGCGCAATTTGGAATTTGTTTTATTTTCTATTTCATATTTTGTAAAACTTTAACTAATTTTTATTAAGAAACTCAAACTATTTAAAAGCGACCAATGGCAACACTCTACGGGGAAAAAAACCTTTTTATCTAAAGCACGCAGGGCTGTGTATCGGAAATTCTAAAGGCATACTCATTTTTAAATTATTTTGCGATATTGCTGTTGAACTGAATTTTATGGCTTAAGTGCGAAGAACATGATATTTAATAAATGAAGGTAAATACACAAAACGTTAAAGAACGCCCCTTTGGGGATAATTTAAAATCTGAAACCTTTCAGATTTTTTAGTCATCTTTTTTTTTATTATTTTTTTAAAGAATGGAATAGAGACTGGGGAATCGGAAACACAGTTAATATTAAACACAGTTAGCATGGCTTAAAAATTTTATTTGGAATGCAGTAAAAATTTAGTTTTCTCTACAGGAATTCATGTAAAACGGATTCATTCATTCCATGGACCACAGATGACTGCCTATTTAAACTTGACAACTGTACTTTGTGCTCAAAACTGTACTTTGTGCCGGTGAAAATCAGCAAATATAAAACAAAAAAGATAGACTTAATATTAAACAGACAAAATAAGCGAAAACTTGATTTGAGTTTACTGTACAGTGAATGAAAAAAAGAGGGGACAGTTCTATATCGCCCGTTCTACTAGGCTGATTAACTTTGTTAATTAATTAACTAATTAATTTGTGTCGCGTGTTTGTAAGTAGCTCTGTAGTTGAATAGTTGTTACTAGCCTTTTACATTATAGTGATATTCTACAGTCGGCTTTGCTGTGTGCAGCCGATTAAGTGGTTTAGATTTGTAAGGTTTTATTTAAACTAACAAAATTTTACTCTAATTTTTCCTTTTCTATCTCTTTTCATTTCAACTTCCCGTTAGAAGAAGCGCGCGTTTCAGCTTTATGCTAATTTGAAGTGGAGCCAACGACTATTTAAACGAAAGGTAGAAACCTTTCAGTGTGCCTTTTGTGTATAAAGTGTGTGGAATTCCTGTCTCTACGTTTGATGATTATTGACAACAGCATTTTTTAATGCTTATTTCTTGGTTGTACTGCATTTTTTAACGCATGCTCAGGTAAAGTAATTATTAATTGCCTTGTAGCAATTATTAATTCTGTAGCAGTCGCTTAATTTTTTGTATTTATATATATATACTTAAATAAATTTTACGGACATTGTAAATCAATTGCATGATTGGAACCATTTATGTCTGATTGCTGGATTAATTTAGCTGTATTATTTATAATCTTTAAAGCTTTTTGCGCATACTTTAGTGAACTTGCGCTGTTAGGTGCTTGTCAGGGACCTCGTGAGCTTCCGCCGGCTCATCTGTCTGCCAGACTGGCTTCGTTCGTGTCTGGTTCCAGGGCGCCGGTTGCTTTTTGCGTCGGACTGGATTTTCTGATTTTTCTGTTGCGCGATGGAAAGGATTATTGAAGCTGTTAATCTGCAAATTAGTGAGTTGGAGGTTTTGCAGAAGAAAAATGGATCGCTTACTAATACTGAGGAAAAGCTTTTGTATTTTTTGCGAAGCATGATTGATATGTTAACTGCGGTTAATACTGAAATTACAGCGCAGGCTGATGAAAATAGTAAGGACAAGAAAAATGTTAGTAAGTCTCGTAATGAGGTTAGTGATAATGAACGGGCAAGAAGCCCTATAAATTTACAATCCGACTCGCAGAATGAATTTACACTTGATCAGGATCATAGTTCAGAAGGTGACTTGCCGCGTAGGCGAGGCGATCAAACAGTTAGGCACAAAAATTATCGAAATTTTGCTAAGAAAATTAAACTTAGCAATCAAACGCAGATTTCTCCTGTTGCCAATATGCAACAAACTGATACTTTAAATGCAAGTACATCTGGGGTAAATCCCACTGTACAGGATGAAAACAACATTAATATGGATACAAATGAGGTTGAAAATAATGTATCACAACATGTTGAAAAATCAGAAAACGCAAATCAGGATAATAAATCTAACAAAATACCGCCAATTACAATACTTCGTAACAAAATTAAATGGAGTGATATCCAAAAGTTTATGAAGGAACGAAAATTAGGAAACTATGGACAGTTTTATGAAAATAAAGTAAAGATTTTTGCAGATTCTGCAGAAAGTTATAGAGGCATAGTCAAATTACTAAAAGAGCTTGATATTGAGCACCATTCTTACTCCCTCCCTCAAGACCGAAAATTGAAGGTTGTTATTAGGGGATTAACCGAAGATACAGAATTAGAATACATCAAAGAGGAATTATTAAATTTAGAATACGAGATAGAAGACATAAAACAAATGACTAGACGCAGACAAGGTGAGGTGACTCAGCTCCCACTTTTCTTAGTGACACTGCCTAAGTCTGAAAAATCAAAGAGCATATATTTAGAACGATTTCTGTGTGGAATGAAAATCTCTATAAGGGAATATTTAGGACGCCAAGGACCCCTGCAGTGTTTTCGCTGCCAGGGGTTCAACCATACCCAATCGGGTTGTAACTATAGACCACGCTGTGTCAGATGTGGTGAGGAACACGAGTCCAGAGATTGCCCAAATAAAAACAATGATAATGTTCCACTTTGCTGCGCAAACTGTGGGCTGGAACACACTAGTAGTTTTAAAGGATGCGAGAAGTATCCAAAGAAGAAAACTGAGCGCAATAAAAATTACTCGAATCGAGTAATTGAAAATAAGAGTTATGCGCAGGCCTTATCATCGGGCTTATACTCTGACACTCTTACTGAAGCGAAAAAGGTCTTTTCTGATCTGGCAGAGTTGGTCGCTGTTATAAAAACAGCTGGATTCCAAATTTCCCAACAAATGAGAGAAATAACAAAAATTAGTCAGGAAACCAAGACAAACACTACATCAAATAATGGGCCCTCGAATTAATACGAGAGCTTCAATAAAGTTAGTGACATGGAATGCCCATAGCATTTTTAATAAAATTAATGAACTTGAATATTTTCTACATGCACAGGCTATTGATATAGCACTCCTGACGGAGACGCATGCCACTCCAAGTAATAGAATTAATGTATCAAACTATAAAAGTTACCGCTGTGACAGGCTCACACACAGAGGCGGAGGAGTGGCCATTTTAGTAAAGAGCTCACTTCAATCGTGCTTAATTAAAGAAGATCGGCAGAATGGTCATGAAGCCGTTACAGTCTCAGTTCTATTACCAGATTATGGAATTACGTACTTTACGGCCTTGTATAATCCGCCACACAGATACATCAAAGAGAAAATCATGGAAGAACTTCTACCTCTGGACAAACCCACCATTCTTGCAGGCGACTTAAATGCTAAAAGCAGAGAGTGGGGGTGTAGATTTTCTAATAGAAATGGAGCAGCTCTTTTAAAATACATATTAAATCATCCTGTATATTTTTATGCTCCGACGGACTATACATTTCTCCCTAGTAACCCAGGCAGGGGTGACATTTTAGATATAGTCCTATCAACCACAGACATCCCAATGTGTTTAGAAGTTCTGCAAGATCTGACATCAGACCATGTACCTGTAGTAATTACTTTGGGCACGTCACAAATATTAAATAATAAAATGAAGAAACAGACGGACTGGGAAATTTTTGATTATCTTCTATCGGAATCTGAACCATCAGAAATAAACTTACATGACACGAATGCCATCGAAATGGAAGTCCATAAGTTAACTAATGATATTAAAGATGCATATAAAAATGCAACTAAACAAGTTCCAGCGCAGCAATATGCAGGCTTACTCCCAAAATTCATAAGGGAAAAGATCAAAGAAAGAAACCGGATGAGAAAACGGTGGAATCGAACCTGGGATCCCAGGCTGAAAATCAATTTAAATAAACTCAATAGGGAAATTAAAACAGACATTATAAATTACAAACAAGAATTATGGGAGGATAAAATACTTTCCTTTAATAATACTAGAGACGGCTTCTGGTCCTTTGCAAGAAGACTTAAGTCAAAACGGACGGTAAACAAACCAATTTATTCGAATCAAGTCATAGCACTTACGGACAAGGATAAGGCAGAAGTCTTAGCGGAACATTTATCTCATCAATTTACACCCCACGAAGATCCTTGCGACATAAATTTTGTATATGAAGTCCGACACTATCTACAAAACTGGATGATAGAACAACCTGCTCCTAACAGGATAGAGCATACTAATTTACAGGAAATTAAGGATATCGTAAAACGTCTGCGCATGCGCAAGGCACCTGGCTTTGATGAGATCACAAATCTCACAATCAAATATCTACCGGACTGTATACTTCTCAGATATGTAAAAATTTTAAATAGATGTCTGGACTTGTCATATTTCCCATATATTTGGAAAAAAGCAAAGGTGATTCTGCTCCCGAAACCGGGAAAGGACTGTACGCGGGCAGAAGGTTTTAGGCCGATTAGCTTACTTCCAGGCCTTGGAAAAATTCTCGAACGGATAATATTAAAAAGAATGCAACCATATTTGGATATCTTGCCATCGGAACAATTCGGTTTTAGAGCAGGACTGTCTACAACTAAGCAGTTAGTCCGTCTCACAGAATATCTAGGTGAGGCGCTGCACATCAAACAGATTGTCGCCTTACTCATGCTGGACGTGGCGAAAGCATTCGACCGCGTCTGGCATGAGGGGCTTATTTATAAACTAATAAATTTCAACTTCAGTAGAGAGTTGGTGCATCTCATCTACTCATTTATCAGAGAAAGAACCTTCTATGTTTCCGTAGGCAGCGACACTTCAGGACATCAAAGGCTGGGCGCTGGGGTCCCCCAGGGTTCTATCTTAGGCCCGCTTCTCTATATCATATATGTGGCTGATTTCCCAAAAGACGGAATTACTACGAACCATTACCTCGGATGTTATGCGGATGACACCGCTATAGCAACTAGATCTATAAGTCCTGACTATGCAGTGAAAAAATTACAGCTACTCATGCCTGCAATAGAAAAATGGTGTGAAAAATGGAGAATATCCATTAACGCGGCAAAGTCCAAGCTTCTCATCGTTAGACGAACACGAACTAGGAAGCCAATCACGGAGAGATTGATTCTTTTTGGTACAGTGGTACCCGTCGTGAAGCATGCAACCTACTTAGGAGTTATCATAAATGAGAAACTCACATGGAAACAACATGTTAACAGTGTGAAAGGGAAAGCAATCGCTGCCTTAACTAGTCTGGTACCACTAATCGGCTCTAAATCAAATTTAGAACTTGCCAAGAAAAGGCACATTTATATCGCAATCATTAGACCAATCCTGACTTATGCCTCTCCAGCTTGGGCCACCTATATTAGGAAGGATATAGAAAAATTACAAATACTGCAAAACAAGGCCTTGCGACTTATTACGAACGCTCATTTCTATGTCAAGAATGAAACTTTGCATAAGGATCTCAGGATTGAATACCTGAATGAATATTTACACAGACTAAATAGAAATTTCTTTAAAAAGGCACTAAGATGTGAACACTTAAATAAATTCTCAGTTTTTGACTACGTAGCCCTTGAAGAAGACTACAACCTAAGACCTCTTGCGGCACATTTGACTAGAGACCTAAACTTCCCGACATAATAATTGAACTTTGCAGTTATTGCTGCAGTGTATATATGTAAATATTAACTTCATCTATTACTGTATGTTCTTAAATTTATTGAATTTGCTGTGTTTCATGTACTCTTATTTGTTATTCATTATTATTGTTTATGTATTCCTTATATTTTAATTTATTGTATTTTGCTATGTACTCATAGCACTTGCTCATGAATTATGACTTGTCAGGATATCCTCTCCATCGTTGGTCTTGGTTCCTTGCACTGCGGTGTCTGGCACCCCTGTTCTTTTCTCTACTCTCATCTTTCTTCTCTCTTGCTTCAGTTATCTTGCTTACTTGTCAGGAAAAATACATTAGGAGCACTTTGTTGCAAACTTCAGTGAGCCGGATACACCGCATCTTATGTGGTATCCCGGCGATAGATTTCCAGACTAGACTAGACTTTCAGTGTGAGAGAGCTTTTAGTCTCAGACCACGGTCATTCTATTCAACGTTCGCCTGACTAGCTAGTATTTAAATTCTAAGCCATAACGCTTTTACATGATTACTTATTGAAGTAATTCCAAGTACGTCAGTATTAGTTAAATCTTGCTACGCACCATTTAATTTAAAGGCCAGACTCGCGTTATAGCTCTTTGAGCAACGACTATTTAATTTCTATTTAGTTTTAGCTTAAATTATTTCATTGTTCATTTTAGACCCAAGTGCGGTCTCTACTTTCTGTATCCCTCCCGAGTTGGGAAGTGGTTGTAAATAATTGTGATTTAATAAAAGAGGATTTTAAATCCCTTTAAAGTGCAGTTCTTCTACCACTTAATCACAATATTCTACCACAGAACATAGCTGCATTCAGCTCCCTGTTCCAGATCAGGATTTAAGGAGTTCACGAAGATGTTTTCCAAGAATATGCACCGAACACTCAGTCCTAACAAATTGAGTAGAAGTTAGTTGTGTAGTTAAAAGTTAATTCAATGTGATTGTACACTACACGAAAAAAAGGGGGGGGGCAATTCTATATCTTCCGTTTTCCTGGGACGACTTACGAAATTCAAATTGCGTTTTTCATGTCTCGAAAGCACGACTTAGGATATATACTAGATTTATATATAGCATTGCTCTAACAAAGTCTCAAAATCGGACTTTTTCTGAAATAACTGAATTTCAAATTATGGACAGATATTAAATTTTACAATTTTTGGTGAGACATTTATGAAGAAATTTAAAAAAATTATCTTGGAGCCTTTTTTTGCATTTTGAGTCAAGAACAATTCACTTGAGGAATTTCTTAATCTAGAGCAACCTATTTTCCTTTCCTTTTCTTCATTCTCCACAAGAGAAAAAAAGTTATTGTTAATACTTACTTTCAAATAATTTTAACTACGTGCGTAAACCAGATTTTCGTTATTATCGCTTATAATAAACACGCCAAATTTCATACTCATCAAAATGTAAATTCACGTGTATCTTAGAAAATTTTGAATAAAAAGCATTTGCAGGTACGCTTAGATGGCAAACATTTTATAGGTTATAATTCACGATGTTTTTCGAAAAATTTATACAAATTATTTTAAAATACAAATTTTAAAAATAAAAACTTAATTTTAATTTTAATAATAATAAGAAAAATCTTTAATTTTAATTATAAAAATCTTTTTTTTATTGTTTTGACTTTTTTTTAATGAAGATACTTTGAGGTTTTATGCATTTTTGCATTACCGTCAAGTGAGAACTTAACTAATTGAATGAGAAATCTATCTATAATTAAATTTTAGGAATAAATTTAAATGAAATGCGGCACAAAATGTGTATAATTTAATATTCCGTACAAGGAAGTCATGTGGTGTCAGCATCAGATTTTTTATTTCGGTATACTTTATTGTTTAGTGTTAAGTTGTAGTATACTGTCTAAGTTTACATATTTTTAATATTCATATAAGTAACATATCATCAATAAACTAAAATATAAAAAATAAGAGGGATTTATGTAAATTTAACAGTTTTATTTTATACTTGTTTCATATTATTTAGATTAAAGAAGCTAAATTCAGATTCAATTAAAGACACTAAGTATATAAATTCTTGGATATATCATTTCAAATGTTCAGTTATGGTAAATATAGTTTACTTACTTTTGTTACGAATTTCACATTTATTTGTCTACTTATTTAGAATTGTAATTAGATTTGCTTCATGTTGCCTTAGCAACGCAGACGATTTTTGAAGAGAAAGCTACGTCGAAAGAAAAAAAAAATAATAACAATAAAAGTAAAAGAGCGCGTGCATTTAATGCTTAATAAATAAATATCTCGTAATTACTGTTGCCATCCAGAAAAATCTAGAAAAATCGTGATTGTTCTACTGATAATTAAAAAAGCTTATAAAAGCCGAGGTGAAACACCTCATCTCAGTTGTAGTTGTTGTTGTTGCTGTTATACTTGTAGCTGTAAAAAGCGAACTGCTGTTTGTTTACTTAATGCTGTATTGATTGTAGCGATTTCGCTGTGAGATAGAACTATTTTATCTGCTTTGAACTAACTTTTTGCTAAACGTTTGAGATATTGTGCGAAGATCTGTGAAGAAATATTTAGGCATTTTAATTTATTTCTTGTGGAAAGAATAAATTTTTGTTAACTTTTTACGACTTGTGCATTCAATATATTACGAACCCGCACGCACGTAACACTTTTATAAGGTTATTTCGCCATTCTTCCATGGTGTAACGGTAGCACACTGAGGACGCATTGGAGAGGTCCATGATCGAGACCCGGAGAGGGCATTGCTCAATTTTCATGTCTCCTGCTTCAAAATAACTTAATAACTCTACACCTTTATCGCTATATTAAGCAGAAATTTATAATTTTTAAGCATAGTCACATTTTACACGAACAAATTATAGCAGTACAACCGTTTATCTTGAATAAATGCACAAATTACATTCATAACAGTTCACAATACATAAAAATGCAAAACAAATAATACATAAAACTAAAAATTGCTATATTGAATGCTTTTGAAATTCATAAATAAATTATGTTAATGTAAATACAATTATTGTACAGAACTTATCTGTAAACTAGCACAATGTGGCCTTGTAAAAATTCAAGAATTAATAATAAATGCTAGAGAAAGGCGGAGGGGAGCAAAACCGATTGACCGTAATGGCAGAGGGGTGGTGCCCACGTCCTCCTCTACAACTACCACTACAATTCATAAAAATCTCATGTGTACACCACTTGGCTTCCTTGTACGCAATAGTAAATTATATGCATTTTTTCTTGCATTTCATTTAAACTTATTGGATTGAACTAAATCTATTTCATCGATAGCGCATAAACCACAATAGAGTAAATGCACCCTTTTTAAAAACCACTATATTTGTTTACCATTGCGGTACTCTGTCGCTAGGTTCACTTAACAGCGTTACATATCATTCATTTTATAACTCAAAATGTACAAAAATTATATCATCTGACGAATTATCTAATCACTGCCACATGGTCTATTCAAATACTGTAATAAGTCTAAAACGATGTATAAAAAAAATTAAACAAACAAAAAAGTGGTTTTTCACAGACGATTCAGTATTTCTCACTCAATTAATTCAGTCCTCACTTCGCGACAATTCAAAAGTACATAAAAACTCAAAATATCTGTATTAAAAATTACGAAGTAAATCTTACACTTATTTCCTCGAATAAATTTCAGAATTCGATTCAGCATGCTTTAATTCGCAATAATAAAAGAAAATGTTATCTCTGTTGTTGCGAAGCTTAGCTTCTCTAGCTTGGCAACAAACCCACTATTCTGCTAAGTTTCAAATGTAAACAAATATGTTTGCTGTGGAAAAAATAATTAGGCTTAGCCGCACTTTACCAACTTTTAAATTGCTGATAATTCTACAAATATTGCTGGCAGTTGTACTAAAGGCATAAAAACCTTAACCGGATGATAAGAACAATATAATTCATTCATTTTAAAGGAAAAAATGCGCAGTTGTACCAGCATATAAGAATAAAAAAAACTGAGCTCACTGAGCCGAATAACAGAGTGGGTATATATGTATTTATATACTTTTGGTGCGGCCTATTGCAACCAAAAAGGGAGGTTCAGAACTACCTGTAGAAGTCCTATACACGAAATTTCAACGTTGAGTCACTCGTTTGTGAGTTATGCGAGATACATATATGCATATGTACGTACGTACAGACACCGTGAAAAAAATCTCTTCTGAATCCATTTTAAATCAGTGTTATAATTCGTTTGGGGAAACAGAATCCTTTTTTCTGTCCTTACTTATAACGTCACGCAAAAACATCGTTAATTTGCATTCGATAGCGGTCAAAATGGATATTTTTCGTTGAAATATGGTGCCCGGAATTTTTCGTGATTACAATAATTCCTTTACTTCGTACAAGGAAGTAAAAACAGTAAAACTCAATTTCTTACTTCTCATAAACTTATCGACAAAGTCTTTAAAGCGTTCAAACAGCGCGATTTAAATCCTAGCATATATTATTGGACGTTAAGAAACAATGATACTAATAACAAAAGAAAGAGAAAAATATTGAGATAATCTGATTAGTATTAAAATTCTTTTTTCTTACATCTGGAATACATGGAAGTACATGACAGAATAATATTTTAAAACATGTTTACTAAATTCCATGAAAAGTAATCTCGAGAATACCTTTTAGACGTTCTACTCGTGCTATTCCATACGCAACGCGATATCCCATACTTCAAAAATTTTTTTTAATAAAATTTGTTATGACGAGTCATAGCGGTCGAAGAAATATGGCAGCTGAGGATTCACTTTCTGTGTTGAACCCTCCCCACTTCTACACTAACCTCCTTGGAGAACAAAGATTTTTTTTTCTTCTCTACTTCTGAAGACATTTCTTCCACAACTGCCTTTTATTGCTGCTTCTGAAGTTGTTATAGTTCTTTGCTGTTTACGTTTTCTCTAGTAACTTCTCCAATTCTCTTCATTGTTAACTGCACAGCCCATGTTTTTTGCCTAAACAGATAACATATCGGATAACGAAAAAAAATTCCTTAATACTCTAAATGTTCAAATATCTGCTTGCAACTCAGTCTGGTCCTATTTTTCTCCAGTCCAAAATTCATGGTCCTGTAAATCACTTTCTGGCACTCTTTATTAAGTAAAGGGAAATATTAATATGTGTTTCCAGAAGTCTTCGAATGTTAATTATTTGTCAAACCTCAAAATACTTTGGAATATCATGTTGCTGATTTGCGTGCTTGTAATTCGAGACATCGTTTGTCATCCGAGGCCATTTTTATTTAAATAATTTATTCATGGACCGAATTGGTTACCAAATGAGACGTTTGTGATTCGAGATTGCATTGCCAGAAAAAAATAAATAAAAAACTCTTTTTAGGAAACTTATGAATATTATATTTTTTATCTTCTAGATCACAAATTTAACTCATGTTAATTGCAAAACAAAGTTGTTGCACATGCAAATCTACAGGTCTTGGAGTAGCTAGTTTCAAAATTTTAAAATGTAACCAAACGACAGAAAATTTATATAAAAAAAGGAAAAAAATCTGAAAAATTTCAGATTTTACATTACGCCCGAAGGAGCGTTTTTAAACGTTTTCTGTATTACCTTTATTTATTAAATATCATGTTCTTCGCACTTAAACCATAAAATTCAATTCAACAGCATTATCACAAAATTGTTTTAAAATGAGCATATCTTTAGAATTTCCGATGAGCAGTCTCGTGCGCTGAAAATAAAAATGCTTTTTTTTCTCTTACAACGTTGTCCTTCCTCGCTTGAAATCGTTGAGTTTCTTAATCTAAAATTCGTTAAAGTGTTACAAAATATGAAATCGGTAATAAAACAAATTCCAAATTTGGGATTGTAGATGCCTGTATTTTTAGGAGGATTATGTTATTCAAAATTTGATGTCTTTGTGTACCGTTGTTTTATCACAATGGGGAGAAACATGCATACCTGTATGCAGATTTTTCATTATACAATTTCTTTAAATATAACACAGGGTGATAATGTTTGGTGGCAACAATTTGAAAAGTATACGGACATGTACCGTGAATCGACGCAAAATGCCAAAACGAAGTTAATAGCTCTTCTGAGCTAACTCTCCTTTGGGCAAGAGCTTTGATATAGAAGAAAAGGAGAGCACATTTAATTCACACTCACTTCCAAAAGTTAAGCACGAAGATGTAAAATGCAAAAAAAATCAGCTAATACTACTTTAATTAACACAAAATTCGGCAGGAAAGTAGCATATATATTTAGGCATAAAACAAAATCAATAATTATATACAGAAATGAAAACAATATTAAATTTTTGCAAGTTATCAGATAATGACTTACTGGAGACTTAAACAGAATTATGTATAAAGTGAAAATAAACAGCATAAAATAAAAAAGGACATTAGAAGGGTATGTGATCCTCATCTGTATACAAAGTTTACGCCTTGTGACCACGCTTTCAAATAGGTGGTCAACCACCGCAGAATTAAGCAATCGCCATTCTTCTTGTAGAGCAGTTTCCAGCTGCCCACACCATAATGCTTCCGCCTCGGAATGCGTGATGTTTGGTGATGTTTTGGGACTGATTGCGTGTTCGTTGTTCACGCCATATCCTTTTACGCTTGTCATCTGGCTCCAGAGCAAATCTTGACTCATCAGTAAACATGATATTGCCCCAGTCAGACACATTCCAATTGACATGTTCCCGGCACCACTGTAATCGTGCCCCTCTTGATTGGACGGATAGAGAACACAAACTCGAGGTACCCGGGCGTACGGTCCACTCATATGTAATCTTCGGCGTACAGTAGCTGCAGATATCGCCTTATCAATGGACGCTGTAACCATAGACGTCCCACGTGTGGAGGTCTCTCTGCGATTCCGCTTGGCTACAATAGCAATATATCAATCTTTCGCGGGGGTTGTAACCCTTGGGCGACCGGCTACCGGCCTTCGGACAACTGTCTGTGTGGTTTAGAATTGTTTCCATAAACGTGGAATTACCGAATGATGAACGCCGAAGAAAAGAGCAACATCTGTGATCGACTGTCCTGCTTCAATGCGCCCCGCAGGTACGCCAGCGCTCAGAATTTTCCATTCGTCTTCTGGAAGTCATAGAAACACGTATGTCTTGAAAACAAATTGTACGAAAGTTTTAAACACCTTCTATCAGGACTTACAATCAACTTCTGTAACCCTTCATAAAGCTGGCTTCTTATAAGACTGCCTTTTTTGCATATTTCTTGACATGAAAGCGCGATTGGCTGTTACCTAACATATTTGCATACTTCCATCTACCTCTGTATCGAATTGCATCCTCTTCAATTCTGATTGGCTTCCATAAATTAGCATTTTCCTCTCCGTGCTTAACTTTTGGAAACGACTGTACTTTAACGATGGCCAAAGGGCGAAGTCTGAACATATATTTTTCTGTAAAAACTGCCAGGCATTTGTAGTCATGTAACGGAGATGGTCGAAATCATTGTATGAAACCTAATACGAAACGAAATGTATTTGATGTTTTTCAGTTTTCTGAGATTAGGTTAGTTTAGATTGCTTCAATATGGCAAAGTACACAAATATTGCTGTATGAATATCAATAATTGTGGTATAATGACTAATATTTATAATTTCAATACTCTATTCATTGTTGCCAAGTCTGAATTTGTCCTTACGCATAATCCAATCAAAAATTTAGTATTAACTTTATGCAATAACTTATGATTTATTTACATCTGCTATGTTAAAATAATGCAGACATGCAGAACGCTAATTATTTTATTCGTAGATTTGAATGATTGGAGATTTCCCATGCATATATTACAGCATTATTCCGCGGATTGTGAAAAAATAAAATGGAAAACGAACTGGGGATGCATTCATTTGACTTCGTATTGCAACCTGAAGAGCGGCTTACTATTGAAAAATTAAAAAAAAAAACAAAATATCATAAAAGTTTTCAAAACAAACTATTCTGCAACATAATATAATATACGGCATTAAAATCTATTTCATAGATTAGAACAAAGTTATACATATTTATAAAAAAGTATTAATTGAATATTTTATTTTTATTGTTTTATTTAACGACTAACTCACATAAATTAAAATACATTTAATTTTTATCATCAGTTATTAGGTACATGTTTTAGAGTATTTAAATTAATACGAAGCGCACTTATTGCTTTGAATCAGTAACAGACTGATTAGATACGAGAGATAAATTAAAGATCTTATACTTTCTCGAATATCTACATCATGAGAATTTATTATGAGCGAAGGGTACATGAAGAATAAATTAAAGAACTTATTGGTGTTCAGTGATAACACTCTCTTTTCAACAAAATTACAAATTCCCATAAAAATACCTAGTTTGATGTTTTGTAAATTAAATCAATGCAATTTATATCAAATAGATCAGAATTAAATATATAAAATATAGATTTAAAGTTATAAAATTCCATCCGTCCTAAAATTTTGCTCAAATATCAAAAAAGCGCAAAAATTTTTAAGAAAAGTATTTTCTTAATTATAATTTATAAAAATCATAATTATCGTATTATGTAAATCATTAATCATAATTCCAAAATGCCGCTTCTATTTTGATACTTGTTGTTTTAGTAAACATCCTTAACGGGTTATGAACACGTAAATATTTGGAAGTGTCATTAAAAATATTCTTAGACGCATGTGTATGGCCTCGTCGATTAAAGGTTTAAAATATATTTGCTGCTTTAAAATACTCAGTTTATGAATCGATAGCAGACAGATTAAATTTGAAATCCCTTTCTTTGATTTAGTTTGACTTATTTCATAGTGGTAAAGCGCTTTCTTTCCTAAGGGGAAGCATGCCTTCTGGAAGAGTTTTCTGACGGAAACTGGCTCGTATACTCGTTACACATGGAAAAACCACGAAAGTAGATATGCAGCCAGCACATTCGCTGGAATTCGAGCCCCTGATAGAACTACCAGTGTTTAGCGACTTTACCGCTCGGCTGCTGGTGGGCTTGTCTTGTGTTTCGCTCAATGGCACTATTTGTCAAGTACTACTTGTACATTTTTTCAGTTCTTTTCATCCGTTACCTTGTAAGGTATGATCTTGTTAATGGGTCCTATTTTTCCAGAACAGAATTTTGTGTATTGAGTGAAACTAGTATACCTCCTTCAGTGAGTAATTTTCCCCTTCTGCTGCAAATATTACGGTTACTTCTTGAAGCTGTAGTTCTTATCTGAAGGTAACACTCATGCGAGTGTTATATGTCAGATGTTATATTTTTAAAACGGATATCAATGTTTTGATGGGGATTTCGTTGATAAAAACGTAGAAAATAGTTCTCCAACCCTAATAACAACGCTATTTCAGATGCTTCTTCACTGTGATCCGTAAACACTATCTAAAATGCACTGAAAATTTTAGGCATTCATTGCCTTTTCAATGCATCGAATTAAGCTCCTACCGCAGAACGGCTATAGAATTATAATGACTAAAGCTTTTTTAATGTGCTTTCTGGTTCTCGCAATGATATACGTGGACTCATCAAAAGCTACCTAATGCAGTACATCTTAGACAAAGGAACGTTTACAAAAATCTGGTCAAAGGTTGCCCGCAGGACTCATTCCTAAGACAGACCCTATGGAACATCACCACAAAATCTGCTATCAGATATTTGAAAGAATAAACCATATGAAACATTTGTCTTTGGCCGATGATTTTGTGCTCATCACTTCTTGCAGAAAGATCGACGTAAATTACTTGGACAACCTGTTAAATGTATCTCTGAGTCAAGATATTTGGGAGTAACATTTGACAACTGACTAGCCTGGATGTCAGATCTTAAGGCTATCAAAACGAAATTAGCTGTACTCACTAATAAAGAAATATATGTCAGTTGCTTGAGGAGTCACTCCATATTATCTCAAGCGGTAGTGCAAAGTAATAACTGAACTTATCATACTTTACGCCTCATCAATGTAGAACCATTATTTTATTAACTAACTGAATTTTTCCAAAACATGAAGAAATAGTTACTAGGAAAACAGCATACCCTAGCTGGTCTTAATCTGCAAGGGGTACAGAACGTCTCCACGTTCCAGCAGATCTTTTAACTGTCTACAGGAAAGCGGCTGTAGCATGTATCACAAGATTGTAATAGCATACCAAGCTTGGGACACCGAGATAATAAGCATAAACTGTGAAATATATAGGCCAGCAAAGGGCAGCATATTTCTTAAATTAACACTAAATATTAACACTATGATTTTCTTTTACTAATAATGCACGTCACATCTTAATAACTATTTTACATGAGTGTATTTAAAAAACAATTATAAAATTTTGCAGAGACATTAGGTATTTTTTGAAAGCAGCAGAAATGAAAAATGAGCAATGCTCTCGCCGAGACTCGAACCACGGACCTCTCGAATATGCGCCGAGTGTGCTGACCACTACACCACGAAGGCATGCTAAGAAGGCTTGAGAAACACATTATATACTCCCCCTTTTAAAGGGCGACTGGGGATTAGGGGAAACAGTCGCCAAATCTTAGTGGTGGAGAATCATCATCCACCACCGTTTTTAGTTCGGGGGCCGCTGAAGAGATATTAGGTTATTTTATATTATTATTAATATTTATATAAAAAATATTATGAAAAATTAGCAAGCCCTCGCCCTGACTTGAACCACGGACCTCTCGAACTGCGCCGAGTGTGCTGACCACTACACCACGAAGGCATGCTAAGAAGGCTTGAGAAACACCTTACAGTTTCTTCAACCAAATGAATTTATTTTGTGCACTTTTTCCTTTATTATCTTTGAAAACTATTCAAATTTGACAAATGATTCATGTGAAAAAAGTCAGTTTGCATTTGATTATATTGTTTATTTTCAGTTTACATTGTTTATTTTCAGTTTGCATAAGTTTATATTTTGCATTAGTTTATATTGTTTATTTTCAGTTTGCATTAGTTTGCGTTATTAGCAATATAGTTTTTCGTTCGATTATATCCTATTTGTGGTTTTCTTGTATTTATTTTTTGTTCAATTTTTTTTCCAGTTTGCTTCTATATTTTTCAGTTAAAAGTTTACAGACATATAAAATAATTATTTACCTATTTTATACATAAGTACAATGGCTTTTACGCCCTTGTATAGTCCGATTTTTAAGTTCGAAAAAAGCTGTCAAGTGAGCCGCGGAGGAAAATGTGTCTTCTTCTATTCCTTTCGCTGTGGTTTCAATAACATTTAACAAGCCAAATTTCCTAACCACAATCCTGTTGCCTACTTGCTTCTGTGTACCTCCTTACTGCCCCATGGACAATTGACGCCCCTTGAATTCCTTCAGTAATGAACAGTAACGCCCATATTAGCAACCTAGGCAGTAGTGCTTGGAGACTAAACAATTGTTACAGCAATTTTAATATTACCATTTTCTACTGCCATTAAAAGTAATTTATAATGGCTAGTATAAGATTTTGCAAACTGAAAAATCTAATGTGGGCACCATATGACTTTCTTGCACGGCCTATTAAATTATACACATTTTTTTCTATACTTCATTTAAACTTATTTACTCAAATTATTCTAATCAATTAACATATCTCTCATGGCAAGTTGAAAATAACATCAAAAGTTACAAATTTTTGGATTAAATTTTACTGTCAATTTTTGTCATACGAGAGTCAAACTTCTGATATTACTTTTTCATAACGAGCATGAAACTTTCCTAAATATAAGTATAGAAGTCTGGAGACGGCATTAAAAATTATATTTTTTTTAATTTCTTTATTTCTCGAAAAGCAATTTTTTTTAATTTAATACTGCCAAAACATGAATATTTTCGTCACTTGAAGTACTTGATGGGTCTATATGACTCTGGTTAGCTACAGGGTTACCCGGCTTCAGAATGGATGCTATTTTAGCAGTTTTCCAAGACTGCGGGAAGTACTGCCAGTCAAGAATGATGTTGCTAATTTTTGAGAGAATAAAGATAGTCTTGAGTGGAAGCCTCTTAATCATACAGCTGTAATAGTATCCAGTCCTGGGCTTTTCTTTCGCTTGAGTTTTTGACAATAGCATGGACTCCTGAAGGTAAGGCTGGAATGATGTTGTCCGTGCGTGGGCTTGTTGAGAATGTGGAGAGAAGTGGTGAACAGTGTTTCTGTGGCAGTGTCATGAATGTTGTTGGTGCGAAATTGAAATTCCAGATGCTGAGTTAAGAGTTCTGCTTTCTCAATTTCCCTGTAGTGGGCCTTTAAGGGGCGGAATGTTATTGTGGCATTTCGTATACCTCTTAATAGCTTTCCACGGCGAGTTATCATCTGTGGAGAGGTTTTGGAGGTACCTGGTCCAGCTGTTTTGTGCTTGTGCATTTAAAAGAGATTTGACCTCGTTGCATAGTTGGTTGAATCGTTGCTTGTCCTCACGATTGCGGGACCTCTGGAATTGTCTTCTTGCTCCATTCCGACATCTAATTAGCTGTTTCAATTCATTGTTGTGGGACTTCTTTTTGAACTCCATAGTGGGCTTTGATAACATCTGAGGTGAAGGTCTGAACTAAACTATCAATGTCATCCCTCGTATGTACTATGGGTAGCGTGTACTGCATGTTGTTCAGAGTTCGGGCGAACTTACGCCAATCAGTAATAAAGACTCTTGTGCCTGGTGGGGTATAACTGCTGATGTTCAAAATCATCCCGACCGGATTAAAAACGTTTCTCAAAATATATGTGTTTTTGTTGAGGTGAAATTAAATTCATTGTTTTCTAAAAAATGGAATTTATGTATCGGTGTTTCTCAAACTGTGGTCTGCGGACCAAAAGACATCATCGAAGCCTAACCTTGTGTTTCTGCGAGATTTCTAAAAGGGACAAAAGATAAAATTCAAGTGAACTGCGTATACCACACTATAGCTGAGACATCTTAGAAAATTGTGAAGCACGTATGGTAATCATCTATCCCATTTTCTCCCACGACTAATATTTTATGAAATTTATTACTGGTTATACTACCTGCAAACTTCTCATTTTAGTTCAGCAACAAAGGAGAGACGTCTTTACATTAAGTACTATTTGTGCGATTGTATGATTAAGCATGATTGTGGTGCTTCTTACAAGCATGCATCTTAACGTAGAACAGTTACGAAAGAATCAACAGGCCCATCCACATCATTAAGCTGACTAACAATATTTATTTAATTTTTAGTCAATAAGATAATGATGATTGAAATTCTAATAGCCTTGAATTATTACAAACAAATACAAATTTCCTTCTACTAACTTATTTAATAGTATAAAATTAAATTAACTATAACTATTTGCAATTTATAAATATAAGAACACTATTGCTAAAATTGCTTTCGAAGGGCACAAGACTAAGATCGTCAGCATGGTATTTTAATTTATAAATGTGGTCCACATTTCACTAAAGTTTGATAAACATTATTTTATATTTATATTTATACTTATTGTACTACT
>KK114330.1:147735-203629 GCA_000611955.2 Stegodyphus mimosarum
AGAAAATTAAGTTACTAAATTTTTTAGATGAAAAAGAGGAAATTTCCCAAACTTCTTAAATTTTAATTCTTAATCAAGCAAAAAGTTTTCAAAATAAATTGGCAGAAAAGGCATGATAAAACGTTTCTATATTTGAGACGAATTTAGTATCCTGAGTGAACCTAAACCAAATTTTCTGCAGCAAAATATGTTTCAATGGTATTCAGTCATACTTATTGAAAATTTATGCACTTAGCTAGTTCATGAAAATTTCCATAAGAACTGATGCTATCTACTTTTCAATCAGTAGCAGTTATCGGTTAAATTTTATAAAATACAGATAGCTGAAATAGGTTATATATAGTTACAACTCACGTAATATTTTGATTCCTTACTTTGAAGGAATTTTCATATCATTTGAAATAAAGAGATAAGAATTAGAACGGAATATTCTTTAAAGTAGATAAATAGATTCTTAAAAATAGAATGGAGAATATCCTTTTTCTTTGAAAGAAATACCTTTCACAAACAGGAAATTTAACGGATTTGATTTATCAGAGTCTACAGAATTAAAATGTTTTCTTCTTAAAAACCAAAAACACTCGTAAATTTTCAATTTCAAATTAAATATTAGATATGTTTCACATAATTCTATAAAGACTGTTCGCACAATTTTTAGACGATTTTACTTTGTAATAAAAAAACATTGCCTCCTTTGAAATTACGCTTTACCTGCAACTATATTTTTGAAAGTACAAATTATCGTCTGATGCTTGATAGGTTTACTTTCAAGCAAAATGGTGCTTTTAAAGAAGCAATGGATGGAAAGTTATGTTTGTGCTTTTTCCGAAGAAAATTATTCGCATCTAGTTATTAAAAACTGCTGTGCAAGCCATAGTTTTTTGATATCTAAATCTGCAATAGGTAATATTGTCAACAAAAAAGAAGGAATATCAGTGTTTGGCTTAAGTCAAAAAATAGTTCCAAATACATCCTTAAGGGAAAATGGAATGTTTTCAATGTCGCAGAGGTAAGATCTTTAATATTAAACAAGATCCTCCAAGTCAAAGGACAGTTGCAAAATCAGTTCAGTTAAGTGCTCAGAGTTACCTCTAAACAAAGGATTAATACTGGTATTAATGTTAAAACGACGAAGAAACATATTCATTGTCTTTCTCGACGACACATCGCCGCGCTGCAGAATTCGTTATGAGAAACATTTATCTGGACAAAAATGGAAAAATGTTGTCACAATGGATGAATTTGAGGTGTAGTTAAATGATTGCAATAAGAAGAGATTCATTTATTATGACCAAAGAAGAGAAAAATGTCTTAAAACATGTTAAAAGAATCTAAGGAAAATTGTTCAAAGGGATTTAAGATTGTTGCTGGTTTTCCATATAAAGCTAAATTAAAAATAAAGAGAATGCATAAAAATGTTAAGACCAACTCCATATATTATCATAAGCGTATTTTATACCCAATTTTCAAATATGAAATATGAAATAACTTCTGTTTACCCTCAGTGCCATCAATCAGTAGAACTGCATCAAGACAAAGCAAGCAGCCACATGTTCAAAATCCACTGTTAATTTCCTGGAAAAAGTGGAACAACAAGAAGCGAGTATGAAGGCCACACTCCTTATTCTTATCCTTAATAAATCTTCTGATGTATCACACACGGAGGTTTGCGCTTTTGGACTTTTAAAAGGCGAGTTGTCCAAACGTTGGCCTACAAACCTTCCTTGTATTTTGGAAAGCTGTTAAAGTGGAATGGGATAAAATACTTCGTAGGATTCTATAGAAGGCTTCATTATCATGGAAATTATGGGACTGAAAGATAGTGTGGAATAACAGTTATCAAACAGAGCATTGAAAACACAAAAGTCTTTGGCAAAATATTTCTGTAAATAGAATGAAAATCGTCTAAAAAGTTTGCGACCAGCGTCTATAGCAACTACAAAGAGTCATGAGTTGGCCGTACTGTTTATGAAAGGATAAACTTGTGACATAAGTTCTGTTGAAATGAAGTTTTCATGATACCTTTCATTTATGGTAAAAAAAGGTTATTCAAATAATGGTAAAATTTTCCGTAAGGTAGATTTTAAGTGCTCCCGAAGAAGTTACATTAATATTACTAGCATAATAGTAAACTTGAGCTCAATTTGTTGAAGACTAATATCTTGATGGACGCGCAAATGTAAGTACGCTTCTTACAACTACGTTTTAGGAAGAATTTTCAAAAATCCAGTTATGGAAAACATTTCCATCCAAATAAACTTACAGGAAGTGAACTGATTGCATTTAAAAACTTACAGGAGTTTAAATGCGACCAAGCCACTCCATTCAGTAGCGAAATGTTTCATTAAATCATTCACTCAATGAATTCCAGCAAGAAAACTTTGCACTCTGGAAAACTTCTTACGTCTCCAACATTTTCGAAGATTCTCGAATGAGTTGCAAGGAAATTGTTGATTACCCTTGATTGATATTCGACCATGGTTGATTTCACATCTAATTTATATGTCTGCCTTAATTGAATGATTAATTCCGACGTCAAAGCAAAGGCGTCAACTCCGCTTTTGCTAGTTATAATGTCCACTGGCAAGAGTTTTATCTTTTCCCCTTTCCTCCCAGGATTTCTTAGCTGATCCAAATTTCCCTAAATCGTGTTACTCTTCAGTCGAGCTAAATTGAGTCTCATCCATCAATGTCGGAACTTTCAGGTGGAATAATAATTTGGATTTTGAATGCATGTTGCTGAAGAAGTGATGGAAGTTAAAATTAGGATTAGCTTCGGCAAGTATTTTAGTACCGGAATGGAAGATTTTAAGCATAAAGTGCGCTGTACCTTGAATTAGGTTCTATACCGCATCCTATTTGAACAGACAGAAATTTGCCAAACGTTTCATTGCCATTCATGTATGTTTCTCACTAAGAAGTGCGAAAAAATTTGAAAGCCGATAACACACTATGAGTTATTTTTAAATGTGAATAAGAAAGACAGAAAATCGAATCCAAAATGTTTCGCGATCTTTTGAATTATTATGTTGAATTTAAATATACAAATACACATACGTATACGTATATTCGTGAAAATTTGTGAATTAGCTAATTTTAAAATAAAGAACATGCAAGGGAAAAAAATAACCGGTACAATGTTGAGGGGCGAGGGTAGTGATTTTTCTAGCCTAAACTGTTAAAGGTTACACGTACAACGTGTGTCAAACGAACATATATCAGATATTTCCCAACTCAAATTAGATACAAGGACAAACCATTATAATGTTAACAGACAAATAAAAGCATAAAAGATAGGGCACTTGCATTCCAGCTAAAAGGCCATTTTAGGCTTTCGCATTACTAAGGCCAAGAGCATTCGTCATTTTAGTATGGAGGCACCTAATAAGAGACCACCGTTACTTCCATAGGCAATAGACCATAGGCAATTTAGGTTAGACCATAGGCAATTTACATCCATGCCTTCTCCGAAACGGCAGTCAGAGTCACTAACAATTTTCCGTCACGGCGGGCGAAAGATGAAGATAGTAAAGTGAATTCTGAACAATACTTACATTAAAAAAAAGAAATACCGCCAATAAAATAGAATTTTATACATTAAATGATCAACCAGTACTGAGATCAGGTAACCGTTAGAGTTACAATCAATCCAATCTCCTTTGTATGATATAGGGAAGAGGGTAAATAATAGCAAAAATTACTGGAAAAAAAATTGTATTCCGAAAATAAAACTGTCACGGATTTGCGTTCTTGTGAACAATCTCACTTTGCTGGCCAGATGAGACCAAACTCCCGAATTTTATCATGAAAAGGAGTGCAAATCTACATATGTCGTTGATATGAGCCTTGAGCACCATACAAGTAATAACAATGCGAGTTACCAAATTTCACCCAGTTTCGAAGAAAACCACCCTGGGAGACGGATCCTCCCAGCCCTATTCCCCTACCACCAAACCACTTCAGAGGACTTTCGGCTCACCGTACATTTTGAATGCCCCATGCCTCACAGACACGATACGTTTGTAAATATCTATTACTCCTCCAAAATTTTAATCCTGCCTTTTTGGCGCAGGAGTAAAGAAGTATACTTTGGTAAACAGTTGTTAGGATTAAACAGTTACAGTTGTATATCCATAGCGACTGAATTAACTTAAAGTGATAAATGTCCATCATTCGCATCTGTAAACATTACAGAATAAAAATAGCTGTTAGTTGAATGACACCATCATGTGGTCTGCTGCAGGAGGCAGCTTCGATAAATCAAGTGGAGCTGGTTTTCGCCTATGTCATTGAATGGTACCATATGCATAACTTATGCGCTGCAAGGGTGTTCTTTGCGTTCTGGTCTCCAGTTACATTGTCTCCAGTTAGATACATGACTGCCGATACGACGCCGCACCGTTATTATTGACTTCAGTTATCCGTGTTTTCTTGACTCTTCTTGAATTTCTCTGAAGCAACTAACTACCTGTACGTAGCCCTATGATGTTTGATAAATGGTGCATGATGTTTGATGAAAACGTCTTGAACTTCATTCCTTTTCAATCTTTAATCTTTATCCATACACAGAAAAAAATTCTGTATCTCTTAAGAACTCTCGAATCTCAAAAATTAATTCGATGGAACCCCCCTTTTCTTTTATCAATTCGATTCTTGTCCCAGAGCGATAATTTAAGCATATCTTCTAGTACTTTAAAACGCTTCGAAGAAATAAAAGAAGTAAAATATCAGGCATCGGCCAAAAGACATCGAGAGAATTTTCATCTTCATCATTTTTCTTTTTCATTTATTTTTCAATCTAGAAAATATTCACTTCGCATTCCAAAATACATTTTGAAGTCTTTCGCGGACCTTCATCTGTAGAATGATAATGAAGCAAATAAATATTTCTTTGTAAATTTAAAAATGTTTCAAAATAAATTGTAGATAGCTTTAAGCACTTCTTTTTCGATCTTGTTTCCATATAACAGGATTCACTGAGCAATTTGCGTAAAGCTGCCACAGTATATTGTTACGTACATACGGATTCGTAATAGATTAAATGCACACAAATCCGATGATAGCTTGACAAAATTTATTTTCCCAAAAGAAACATTTTACAGTTCCGGAACTTTTCACAAAAGTACTCATATAGCTGTTCTCAGTATGAGGGAGCACAAACAACAGTTACCACTTCAAACTACTAAGAATGTTGAACATAAAACAATATGCAAAGCCTCAACGCTTAAGCTTGCAGAGTGACCTCTAAATACTCTCAATACTCAGAGCTAAACTCTGAACTGAAAATCTGAACTTAGGGATTTTGTTATTAGCAGCAAAAGTACAATTAAATAAAACGTGACCTGTTGAAATGACAATACACTTACGAGTCACTACTCCTTTGCCCCAACAGCAATTCTGCAGATTCATGGGTCGCGAATCTGCTTTCCTTGATTTCTTTGAAAGCGATTAGTAAGGGATAATACAAATTTTTGGCTCGAGTTTTCAATTTTTGCTTTGCAGGATTCAGTTTGTTTATCCGCCATTCAGGGTTTAATTCTGCTAAACTTCGTGCAACCGCCAGGTCAATATGTTTCAAAACACTTTTGGGATTAAACTCATTTGTGAATATTCCAGCTTTTGTCAAACGGGACTCATCCAGCAAACTTCTACAGTTATTCCGGTGAACTGGCATTCAAATTTAATATCGTAACTTTCTAAATTTATAAGGTATTTCTCCCGCCTTCTTAGCATGCCTTCGTGGTGTAGTGGTCAGTACATTCGGCGCGTGTTCGAGAGGTCTGTGGTTCGAGTCCCGGCGAGGGCAATGTTCATTTTTCACTTCTCTAGCATCCAAAAAAGATCCTAATGTCTCACTGGGGCGCCCGAACTAAAAAAGGTGGGGAATGATGATTCTCCACCACCAGGATTTGGCGATTGGGGGCCCTAATCTCCAGTCGTCCTTTAAAAGAGGGACTATATAAGGTAATTCTCCCTCCTTCTTAGCATGCCTTCGTTGTGAGGTGGTCAGTATACTCGGAGCGTATTCGAGAGGTCCGAGGTTCGAGTCTCGACGAAAGCATTCTAATTTTTCTTGAATAAAGACTAACAAATGAAGTCGTAAATGTAAAATAGAAATTACAATCTGAACTTTTACGTAAAAGTATATAGTGGTGAAATTTCGCCCTAATATAAATTTCAAATGGTAATAGACTTTTTTTAAATATTTTGTTAATAAGTTTTAGAAAGTTTTGCATTAACTCATTAAATTTGATGCGAAGATTGTCCACCATCTTGATGTAAAAATTCAGATCATGAAAAGTCACTCGTTAATACGTGATGCTATTTCAATATTGCTTTAATTGATAGACGTTGCTAAGCAATAATTCTCTCAGCAATCGTCCGAATTGTCTCAGTTTGTTATAATAAGTTTATTCATTAACTGTTTAAATATTCCATTGCGTATTCGTTAAATTTAGTTATTACATTTGTTTAAAATTTTATTCATATAAACGAAATATTCATGTTCCAATGCTAAAGCTCTAGTGCTGATCACAATTTCAAGTTCATTAAAGTTAACATGTATGTTACAGATTCAAAGAATCTTTACCTACGAAACTTTTCTAGGAAAATATCAAGCACATGTGATTGGTATCTTAATAGAAAAGTTAAATAATTAATCGAAATTGTGTAAATCAATGCTAAGCTTTTCTCTCTAGTATCAAGCTCTAAGATATTTTAGAAAAATTTTAAATAATTTCAAATGACTTTGCGCTTAAACTGAAAATTCCTTTGAATTATTTTTTGATTGAGAATAGGAAACGTTTATTACCGAAATACTTGTGTTAAAGATATCGGTAACTATGGGAAGCATTCAAATATTATTAAATCTGAAATTTTATCACTAATTGATAAAATTAAAACAATCTGCGGGGCTGAAGATTTTATTTTAGAAAATTATAGTCTTCTAAGCCGATTACACGAATCCCCGACCAATCTGTTCATTAGTCTGTTTTGGTAGGGAATGTAATCCACCAAATTGGGAAAATTCGGATTTTCCCTAGAGGCTACAGAGAACAACATCCGGTTTAATTGCTCCCTGTCGGGTTCAGATTTCTATAAGAGGAGAATGTTCTGCAATTCCAACGTAATCATAGACCATCTTCCGTTTTTCGGGATAAAAATGCCGTAATTGTTGCTTTTGATACAAGATGTAAGCAGATAATGTTTCATTTGCGAAAACGTGAAAAGTTATTCTATTTTTGCTTTTATTTTCATTTCGTTTCGAAAGTTCAAGTTTCAGAATATTAAAGTAGGATCTTTAAGTATAAAGTGTACATGAAAGGAAAAGAAAGGCGAAATCTTTTCCGAAGCTAGTACACGGCAGAATATAAATTCTGATTCTCAGGATAATTCAAAGAAAAGTAGTAATATAGTAATATAGCCTACGCTAGTGCAGATTATGATTCTAACATTATCGTCATATCGTCTGAGAACTATGCTAAAGGATTTAAGTATCTCATTACTGTATGAGCTAAATACTTTGAATCATGAAGGTAAAAGTAATTATTATCAAAAAAGGGCTGAAAATATTTGAATCTCGAGTTATCCTTGGTCAGAAATACAATCCTAGTTTTCATACTTACTAACCATTGCATTGGAGGATTAAGAAAGATCTTAAAACTCTCCATATCTTGGCGATACTCCAATAAGAATTCAGTTCAAGTGTAGTTTCTACGGGCTGAGCAAATGTAGCCTCAGAAGACCAGAATATTGTCTTAGTTGATTGATCTGAAAGGAGAAGATTAATCTCTATCATAAGCAACATTCTAGTTAGTGTGATCAAAACTTAACGAGAATGATTCCATAAAATCAAAGATTTCAATTAATTGACCAATATTTATTATATAATTTCAAAATTTTGCTCTCCGATTGCATGCATTTATGCTATCATCTTGTATGGTTTCCCTAAGTTATTTAACCTATTATTCAAATTTGTGTTATCTTTCCTGAACTCCTCAACTTCCCATCGCATTTCCTCACCAAGATGTAAATTTAAAGTTAAGCGAAGTAATTGGAGCTTATTCAGAGCGTCTTTTCGCTAGCCAGAGCACGTTTCTCTTTTGACTTTTTGCTGTTACGCTAATACGCTCCTTGACTATTTCGAATAATTGTCGCGCCTGTTAGGTTTGTTAAGTCAACCTAAGTTAGCCGTAACTTAACGTGCTAATCCAGAACTATTCTATTTAGACTTGAATTAACATTATAATAACGTTAAGCTCCACATCAAGTTGTCTGTGTTATTGTAAAGCACGAAGTAGGTGCCTTTTCTCTTCATAGCTGGAAATAATAAAGGGTTATTTTCACCCTTCTTCTGTGCTGGTATTACTTCGCGCTTCTGCGAGAATTCGCCAGGTTCATTAGTGGGATCTAGATTAGTTTATGTGGCCTAAGAGGACTAGATCTTATGACGTTTTTAAATTCACTTACGTGACATTCCTTCAGAACTCACAAGAAATTCTCTTTTATTATTCAATAGATTCAAATCGATGAAGCAACAGTTTTTAACTATGAAAGCAACGAAACATTCACAGGAAGCCAGAAGAGTTGAAAATAGATCATAGAGGACACTTTTTGTTAAATGTTTTGCCAAAAATTTATGATCAACATTGTGCGCAAGTGTATAATTCTGGAAGAAAACTCATGAGCTTTCTCCCCACATTTTATATCATATTCTATGAACTGCCTAAAGAAAATGTCAAAAACGGGCTTTGTTAAAAGTTAATTGTTGATATAAATCCATGATGCACAGCTGCTCGACGGCCGAAGAAAACAATGAATATTCTGTTGATTTCTGACAGATTTTGCCATGGTCTTTTCAGTCTTGATACTCTGTTTAAGAATTATTGCCGTGATTATTTAGATTAGACATCGGCAACCATTTATATCTGCGGTTCAAAATCAACCAAGATTATGTGCATCAAGATGTTTCATGTTCCGGGTATCATATTTCGACAAAAATATCCATTTTGACCGCAATCGAATGCAATTTAACGATGTTTTTGCTTGACATCTGTACTTAAGGACAGAATAAAAGCCTCTATGTTCCCCAAAAAATTAGAAAGCTGTCTTAGAATAGATTCTGAAGAGAATTTTTCGGGGCGCCTATGCGTGCGTACGTATGTATGTACGTATCTCGCATAACTCAAAAACAAGCAGCCTCAGAACGTTGAAATTTTGTATATAGGTCTGCTATAACATGTAGATGTGCACCTCCTGTTTTGGTTGCAATCGGCCGTCCCAAAAGCATATAACGCTTCTTTTGCTTTAAAAATTATTCAATTATGTTGTTCTTATCTTCCGGTTAAAGTTTTTATGCCTTTAGTAAATCTGCATGCAATATTTGTAGAATTATCAACAATTTAAAAATTGTTTATGTGTGGCTAAGCCTAATTATTTTTACTATAGCAGACATAAACATATTTGTTTATATTTGAAACTTAGCAGAATAGTGGATTTGTTGCCAATCCTAGAGAAACTAAGCTTCGCACCAACAACGATAACGCCTTCTTTTATTATTGCGAATTAAATCATGCTTAATCCATTCTGGAATTTATTCGATGAAATAAGTGTTTAAGATTTACTTCGTAATTTTTAATATAGATTTTTTTAGTTTTTATGTATTTGCCTTGTTGCAAAGTGAGAACTGAATTAATTGAATGAGAAATGCTGAATCGTCTGTGGAAAACTGTATCTTTTTTCTTTTTGTGTTTGTTTAATTTCCTTTATACATCGCTTTAGATTCATTATAGTATTTAAATAGAATATGTGGCAACAATTAGATAATTCTTCAGATGATATACATAATTTTTGTACATTCTGAGTTATGAAATGAATGAAATGTTGTAACGCTGTTAAATGAACTTAGCGCCAGAGTGTCGCTACGGTAAATAAATATAGTGAACTTTAAAGAGTGCATTTATTCTATTGCGGTTTATGCGCTATCGACGAAGCAGATTTAATTCAATCCAATAAGTTTAAATGAAATGTAAGAAAAAATGCGAATAATTTAATATTCCGTACAAGGAAGTCGTATGGTGACATCAGACTTTTTTATATATATTCTTTAAGTGCTCGTATCATATTTATGTTTTATGATTTATTTTTATGTATTGTACTTTATTTTCGGAACTCAGGTGAATCACTTCAAACTATGAAATGCGTCATTAGGTGAACGTTGGCTGCCGACTTCGTTTAGTTGGCATCATAGGCTGCCGAGTTCGGATTTAGGTTCTTTTATATTCAAAGCATAGATTTTTTTTTCACCACAGATGTTAATAATGCTTTTCAGTAAGAACTGGCCTTGTTAAATCATTTCCTGGGCCAGTTGAACACATTACTGTTTTTTGAGAAAATAAATTAATAGTTTTCAACAACGCAAGAAGGAATGAACCGCAAGGTTTGTTTGATTCATTTGATTACTTTGACGCTTTCTTGATTTGATTTTTGCTTGTTTGATTAATTTGATCTAAAAGAAGGGTTGCCTCCTTCTATGTCTTTCTAAAGTAAACTGGCTCGGATACACGTTACGCACGGGGAAAACCACGAAAACTCCCATGCAGCCAGCACGTTTACCGAGATTCAAACCCCGGACCGAACTACCAGTGCGTTTAGTTACTTTACTGCTCAGCGTTCAATGCGCCGCAAGACCAAATTATTTATCAAAATTGCTTGACATGATTCAAAGTATACAGAAATTTGTTCATTAATATCCCGCTTGTTAAATAACGTTGAGCGTCGTATCTCTAAGTTGATTGAGTTTTTGCTCAATCAAACTGAAATGAATAATCTACCAAAACCGTGGTTCATCTTCGACGCACTTTTTGTCTTCATTAAACACTTTATACCTTTCACAAACTCTATTAATACAATATTATCTTTAAAGACTTTCTGCTACATTTCATTTTTTTTTTCCTAAAGCAAAAATTTAATGCATGATCTTGATCTTTGTTTATTACATTCGTCATTTTGTGAAATTACCAATGTATATCTTTATTCACCACAAAAGAATTTATTTGTAAAGTACAGAAAGAATGTAAGTATGAACTCCGGCCAGAGATCCATGAAAAGTCGTAACAACTTGCCAGTTAAACTGTGCAAGCGATATATTGGGAGAATATGTATTATATAAATCATCACTGGTAATTTTGATCACAGCGTATGTCTAATTTGTGTCATGCGTGTAGGCAGGAGCTATAAAAATATACATTTAAATACGTAAAGGCAAGTAGGATCGCTTAGTTAAATAAATTTGCAATTTCTTTTGTAACAAACCCAAGCTATTTATGCTAAAGGAAAACTTATCTTGGACTACTGCTGCCCCCTCTGTTAAACGCTACGTTACTTTGTTTCCTAATCTGTTCGTTAAAACCTTTAGTCTTGGTGAAAAAATAAAAAGAGTGGTTTCATCTCGTTATGAAATTGAAGAGTTGGAGAGCTTCTCATGCCAGATAGAATGTCAAACATCAAGAAATATTAATAAATATATACAAAATAATCATTCTCATCTATTACCAAATCTTAAATACATTACTATCCTTGAAAACAAAAATTACACAAATTTCAAAGATTTAAAATTCAAACATTCTTCTCAAATATTCTCTAAACGTTCAAATAATATAGCTCTTACAGTTTTAAATCTTGATGTCAGTAATTCTATTCATAAAGATTTTGCTTCAAAAATGTCAATATTTGGGAAAGACTAATCAAATTATCTCTGGGCCCTTCCCTAACTGCTTGACAGGTAGATGATGAAACAGGTACCTCAGATAACTTTCCTCAAAATTAAACATTGCAGATATATTACAAATTTTTCTTCTAAAAGAATGAAATGTACCTAAATAATTACTGATCATTTCATTTCGAAGGATCTTGGTTTAAATAATGTTAGGTTATTATATGTGAATGAAGTAAAATCAGTTTGGACAAATTATTTTCTTTAAGATATAAATATAATAGATGATGATTCAGTGACCTAAGGGGCAGTGGAAAAAGAATTCTACGTAAAGGACCATAGCCAAAAAAATTAATAATGAACTGTTTGCTTAATAGTGTGTTCTTTATTTATTAGTTACTGATTTTTCTATTTTAACGAGGACATAACAAAGAATTTTTAACTGAACATCGTATTCCTTCAGTTTCACTTTTCTTATCATTTACAAATCCAGTTTATTTCCGATTTAGTCATTTCCCTTGTAGGTGTTAAAAATCAATATTAATTTAATAAAAATTACTTCGTTAATATGGTATGATTTATAAATTTCACTAAGGTATTTGATTGAATCCAAGGTCCTACGATCAATATAATGTTCTAAACTCTGATCTGTTGGCATTTCTTCATCGACAAGTTCTTAATCAATCTATTTAGTGTATTATTTAGTGTAATCTTCCATTTTTATGTGTATTCCTCATTTGTAATGTACTCGTTGCCTTTGAATCCCCATTCTAACTTAAATACAATATATTCCTAACAATGGCTGAAATCTACAGTGTAAGTCTTCAGAAACATCATTTATTTGTCAGGCAGTGTGTTGATAAATGCCGACTGTTTACCTATGATGCCGTTAGCTCATGAACTATTCAGTATTTTTGCAAAAATACATGCAATCTATAAGTGCACTGAAAGTATCTAAGTTTGAGCGTTGCACAGAAAGAATCATCTTCCAAGCCTAACCGATAAACATCAGTCGGAAAATTGTCATGACTTCTTTAGAATCTGAAACGAACAACATACCCATACCATAGAATACTGAGTCCAGGAATACACTAGAACACCATTTTGAAATTATTTAACAGAATCATTCCTCATCCACTGATGCGTTATATAAAGCCTGCTTCTTCTCAGCCGTATTATGCCCTGGAAATTGACAGCTGTGATCAAAGATTTCTGACCAGCAATAAAATGGAAATCAAGCTCATTATTATGCGTCGTACAGGTGTCTTTTGCCGAGACCGAATTAATGTTTTTTGAAGTACTGACTCTAATTATTTTGTTCCATAGCACTCTTAAATTTCGCGTATTTCAAGAACTTCAATTTCTATAGCCTTCTGATGGGAATTTCGAAGTGTTAATGACTAGATGGAAAGACTAGTTAAAAGTTAATGCCAGAATTAAATTTTTTGTATTCCCTTCAAATCATATGCTTACTACAAATGTGATAATGTCCAACATTGAAAGTGTAACACTGTACGATCCTCAGCATGGTGTATTAACAACATTGTGTCGTGAAACAAAATCTGAATTCTCTGCAGAGGCTGTAGTTACTTCTAAGTACTGAGTTACAAATTCTGCCATGTCGTTAGTCATGCCATTTTTTATCTTGTGTCAAAAAGGGAAGCTGCAATAGTCTGCGCTACTATTATGAGGATTACGAAAATTACAAAAATCCTAAAGCCGCCATGAACTGCTTTTCAAACTCTCTGACATTCATCAAAAAGTACACTTTGTTACTCCAACGCATATTCTATCAAAAGAAGCCATATATACAGGTGATTCAGAAACGAAGAACGGCACTCGCAGCGAATTTTGCCATTACAGAAACAATACAGATTTTCACACATGGAAACATAAACTGAGTTCAAACGTCTTAGATAAAATTCAATGAATTACAAGTTGTTATTGAATATACCTAAAAGCTAAGTACAACATCTCTGTCTGTATAGTCTCCAGTGGCAACCTTTTAGCAATCACGGATATACACTGTAAAAAAGCACTTCTCAAAGCAATCCGTTTTCTATTACTGCAAAGAACGTTAGAGCGCAGAAATATATTCCTCTAGAAAGATGCAGCCATGAACTGCCTCCTCGT
Organism: Stegodyphus mimosarum; assembly: GCA_000611955.2. Classification (NCBI taxonomy): domain Eukaryota; kingdom Metazoa; phylum Arthropoda; class Arachnida; order Araneae; family Eresidae; genus Stegodyphus; species Stegodyphus mimosarum. The sequence continues at coordinate 161,582 of KK114330.1, forward strand.
GTTTCTTGACTCTATTAAAAAGTGCACATTGTTATATCTATCCATCAGCACAGGTCATTTATACTGATAATTCGGAAAGGAAAATGACATTGGCATTTCTCACTTTCAAGGCAACACTTACCCACACTTGGAAACATAAACAGAGTTTCTGAAGCACTTTATAAGAAGACAAATTCATTGCAGTGCAGGCTATTGTTCACTTTGGCTCAAACCTGTTATATAATGTCACTTTCTACAATGGCTCTTCATACGACCCTTAACAGTCTTTGACGCACATAGTAGACGCGAAAGCATCATTTAAAGCGAGCTCTGTCACTTCTTACAGTAGAGCCGTTAGAACGTAGGGTTACTCTCAATTGGGTCCCGGGATATACAGCATTCTAAGTAACAAGGAAGACCACATAAAAACGAAACAGATAGTCAGTGATACTGATGGCACTGAGTGCCATATAAATAAGACAAGATATATTGAAAGTCATGCTCAACATCTGGCAGTATTGATAGAATACTCTTAGAAGGCGGCTGGATGTATCACCTGAATCCCAAAGCACCTGATGGTTAGATACACTAGCTCGACACATAATAGTTCCTGGCAGGCCATGATCTATTTCTCTCCACCTATTTAGACTTAATGTCAGACACCTGTGCCAGTGTGGCGGGGGAGATATCCCAGACGACGTTGCGTATTCAATATGCCATGAAAAAACAACGACATCTGAAAATACTTCAGCAGTCACTGTTTAGCTACGACAAACCTAACGTTCAGTGCAAACTTGAGTATATCAGAAACTTTTGTGACAGAATATATGCAACAGTTTTTCGTCTTGTAAATTCTAATTCTATTACTGAATACAATGAACAGCTAGCTTCCACAGTAACATCAAACAATGTACAGACAATTTTAGCAGTACTCACATTCTTTCACTATCTACTCTCACTGATGCTTCACTCTTGTAAACGATTTGGAGTCAGTTGTTGACATTCTTACTCTACTGATTAGTAATCATCATTAATACTTTTGTAGTTTCAAGCATAATATTTTGCTCTTCAGCAGCTTTTTTTACCTTTCGATGTACTAAGTCTGAACTTTTTGTTTGCGTAAGCTCAAAGTGTACTTCCAATATTCTTCCAATATTAACTCCAAGTCTTGTACAATCTATCATTTCAACAGATATATTTGTCGGGACGTCAGAATTTACCCTGGGTTGTACAGGTATAGTTCCACCTCTATAATTATGCAGCTCTACCCCAGTTTTGAGGGAAGGCTGTTCGAGGGTCTCGCAACTATTCACCTACTGCCAGCCATTCGAGAGAACTTTCAGCTCACGGTGTATTTTAACTCCCCCTTGCCACTCAAACACCATACGCTTACAAATATCCAGGCCTTTTCCGAAATTAAAACCCGATCCCATAGGTTGCCATCAGCATCACTAACTACAATATCGTTTGGACAGCATGAATCTCTATAGTTGAATCTTAACCAAAAGGCCGAGAGGTACAAGTTTAAATAAGATATATATGATTTAATCTCTGAGTTGGTATCTGTATTCTATGGAGCTAAGTCATCGTACAGAAGACTTCGCTGCAGCATAGAATCAAGTCAAGTCTACCTTATTAATGGACGGATTTCGTGCTTTCATGAATGTTTTACTTCGACATGATATACTTCACACTAACTTGTAATGCATATAATTGCCCCCAAAATCTCTCTGGCTAAATACTGAATGTGATGCTTAAAAACATGTCTCTTTGAAATGGATTCAAATTTGGAATGGACAAATTACGAACGCACAAAATTTTTTCGAATGGACTAGAATCAAAATCTAACTTTTCATGAGAGTAAACTATCTTCGTAAATTTGAGCTACTTGTTATCAACGCCTTCGTATCATCAGACACTAGTATCTATATTATGTGGGCAAGTCCACTTGAAACTACATATTTTCCAATGAATTCTGGTTGTATAGATTATGAACGCTGTGGTTCCATATAATCTACGAATAGTTAAGTAAATTATATTTTATTTCTTAATTATATTGTACTCTAACGAAGACAGCTTAAAAATCTAGTCACTCTAATTTTTTTCGATCTTACCCAGCTTTCAAAATAACTTTCTATAAATTAGTGCAAGTTTTCGCTTCAAGATTATGTTGTTTATTAGTAATTATGTTTATTAGTAATTAAATTATTAGTAATTATGTTGATAACATTAAAAGACAGACGCACAGAGAAAATAAAAAAGAATTTTATAGGATAATAACCAATGTAAACTTAATAATTCTGTTTAGTTGCATATTTTGATAATGAAAATATAAGTATTTATATTATTTAAGCAATCACACTTGTAAAAAAGTAAGGAAACATTTTTATTGCATAAATAAAAAGAAGAAAGCTTCTTGATATTTATGATGTTTAATTTGAAAATTATATTTAAAATAAGATGCATCAGAATTTATGATAAATATTCACATTTATGGAATTCATTATGCACACTTCATGAAGTTATTCATATCCTTACAAATATCTAAGCAATCTCCGGGATTCAAATCTATGCCTACGGCAGCTCTCAGAGCTAACAGCTATGCAACTAATTAGTGTGCGATTCGTGCACTAATTTTAATTTGTTAACAGATTAATTAATTCTCCACTGCATTTCCAATTCTATTGTTTAACGCTTTTTTTATAAAATAATAATTAGCACCAGGGTAATGTTAACACCGCATTTACCTACTATTTATTTATTACATATTACTTGATATTTTACTCAGCCTTGCTTTTAAATGTTTTATATAATTAGCATATATCAACACGAATTTTCCTGCAATAATGAAATGTAAACTTACTTGTCTGAAGTTAAGGATTACAAAAAATTTAATACATTCGTCAGCAAAATTCAGAAAATTTTGTCTATTTTGCGATAAGTGTTGTACCGAAGGTACCACTTATGCCGCTGAATACTTACGCATATATTCAGAGTCTCAACATAAGCATGCAGATGCGTGTCTGCGAAATTCTGATTGTGGAGGGGACATAAGCGCTCGAGGAGTTTTCGACGATTTGTGCACTCGTTGTCTTACACGAAATTCGGCGAGTTTCTCGAAAGAGCTGGATAAATTTTATGAGGTATCAGATGCAATGGGTAGCCACAAACATATGAATGGCATAATAAGATGGATATTTGTCGGTATATTGGAAGTAAGCCAATCAGATGCAGTTGGATACTGAGTTCAGTGTAATGCGCAGTATCGTCTGCAATTTCTGGAAATAATTTCAGGAGACAGCATCCATATCGAGAAGACCTAAACAAGGTCAACTGAGACTCACAACGACGAATGAGGATCGTTATTTGGCATTTTGAGCGCGGTGACACAAGAGAGTTGCAGATTCACAGCTCTCATATGAGCTGTATCCTTTCACTGGCACTCGAGTTTCTCGGTCTACAGTTGCTTAATGAAATTGAAAGCTTAATGAGATGACGCTGCATGCCAGAAAACAGGCTGTTTTGTTCCCGCTCAATGCTACACGCAAAACAGCACGTATAGCATGGTGCAGACAATACGCGCCTTGGACCATTTTAGCACTGTGCCTCTTACACTTGAGCCGAGATCAGTCTAGACACTGATTCGTGGCATACCTGTATCTCGAGAGAGTAGGAAACACTATACCCTCACTCGTTCTTCAGGAAAAAGATCATTATAATGGTGAAGGTATAATGGTTTGGACAGGCATTATGTTGGACAGTTGCACCCTTTGCATGTGTTTAACAAAGGCTCCAAGCTCTGCAGTCGACTTTTCAGGGGCGCAGGTTTTTCTGGGTTCTTATTAATGGGCATCAATGCTCGTTCACATAGCAAAATCTACGATCATCAACGATTGCTTGGAAAGTGAGAATATTCGTCGCATGGATTAGCCAGCCAGATTTTCTGATCTTACGTCCATAAGGCATGTCTGGGCTGAGACGCTCTTGGAAGGGAAGTTTCATCTCGCCAGCCTCCTACAAGATCCCCACAGAATTGATAACTGTCTTGCTGCAGGCGTGGAGTCGACTGCCACAGGGACTTTGTAATTGGTATCCAGTATGCCATCAGAACGTGCGACCTGTCTGGCTATGAGAGGGGACCATTAACCATAATATTCCATCTAATCCATCATATTAGACTCATTTTAGTCCATCATATTAGACAAATTTTCAGTTCGATATCACAGCGTGGATTTGGAACATCCTGCACTATCCCTCATAGTCTATCTCATCCTGCACTATGACCTCATAGTGCAGGATGCTTACATAAAATGACTTTTGAATCATCAACCTCTTTCTCTGTTAAAAATGTACATTCATACTAAATTTCGTTAAAATGTGTCCATTAATTTTTTCGAAATTCGACATAATATGAAATTCTCTTAATTTTGCACACGAATGTATGTAATACATTTGTAGCAGATTTATGTGGAGTTCTGCAAAATTAAATATAGCAAACTAGAGCGTATTATCAGTTCGAAATTGCAATATTCTGAGGGTTATATTCTATTGACAGATATGAAATCTACTGAATTATTTGAGATCTCAAAATCAACCTTGCTATGTTAGATTAAAGAAATATACTGAGTATATTCAGAACAGTAACATGTACTCGAATTCCAAAGATTTGTAGTATTATATGCAACAGTTTCCATCATTCATTATTTTTTGTCCTATATATACATAACTGAATACCGCTACCAGAAATATTTAACTAAATGTTTTGACTAATAATTGATTTTTTTAGATAATTTCGTTCAGCATAACTGCATACCGGATATTCATTTCTCAAGTTATTATATGGGAATTATTTATCCTCTTTGTTCCTTTTCTTTTACATCTGTGTTGGTGCAAAGAGATTGAGAATATGTTTGCATGAGCAATAATATCCATCCTAGATTCTCATTCTGGTTAACAGCGTCATAAGACACTAGGTTTCTAGGATATTCTCTTTCTTCTCTCATTTCTTAAGAAGGTTCCAAAGAAGAATTTTGTTTCTCCGATCGTTCAAGATGAAAGATAGTAACAAGGTCGGAAAAGAGTCCTAAAAATAAAATAAAATAAAGGGGGACGGGATTTCGATACTAACGAAATCCTCTTAATCCCGTCTTAATTCCTTGGCCATGGCCCACCGCCTGGCAGGGGTGTATGGAAGAGAGAAGAACGTAGAAGAAAACTGAAGAGGGAAGGAAGGAAAAGAAGGAGATGAAGAGAGACGTGATTCTGTGGAAGCTAGGCAAGTTGGCGCAATTTTCCTCTTCAGAGCCGAGGGACCTAAAGGCTGCCACTCTGACGTTAATTCTTATCGTCTGCCACATTGTCCGTTGCTAAGGCAGCCACCCACCCTTCTCATCATTCCAGATCTTATTTTTTTATATCTATTTTTTTCTCTTTCTGAGAAGAGAATTGAAAAAGAGTACTCCATCGGAAATGTTTTACAGTCCAATCCTTCTGTAAAAGGAAATACATTGCTCACATTTCTTGTAATGGTCAAATACAAGACATGTATAAATATATTAATCACAGTTAAACACATCTAAATTAACAGTATAATGTTTAAATTTTTATATCTACATTATTTTAGAGGACTTTGCTGTATATTAATCCTATTATGTAATATCTGTATATAACAAAGCGATAATAATTATCTTAGTTAAATCAAAAGCATCGAATTAGAATTATTTTAGTGTTTCAGACTAAATATGTCACCAGAAATAACTTTGGCTAACTTTTAAAAAATATAAAGATATATGTAGTTTTTAAACAAAATAGACACTTGAATAATTTCATATGCATTGTGTACAGAAACCGTTAGAAGCCGTTGGTCGCAAACATATATTTCCAGGTACAAAGATATTTTAAATGACGCAAAGACTCGTGTTTTTGCCTTTTTAAAATTAAAAAAAGATAATTTTGCATAAAATACGAAATCTAACTTTTTACACTTTCCTCAGGTCTTTGTACTTATATTTAAGAAAATTTTCTACTGGTTATAAAAAAATAAAACAAACAAAAAATTGAACATGTAATTTGATATTAAAATCGGGAGTAGTTTTTAAGAGCCATACACAAATTGAAGAGCGAAATGTTTGCATTTGCATGATACTAAAGTTAAAATATCCTTTAGGAAAAGGTTTTTGATTTTAATAGATTACTTGCAGAACATTTCTGCGCAAAATATTTTGAAAAATATTGATCAGTATCCTTTTTCCTAAAATAGAGATCTTATTCACAGAAACTTCAAGAATTCGTGTTCTAGAATACACTGGAGAGCTTCAGTACTGACCCTCAGCCAAGTCATAATATAATTTGCATTAAAAAAATAAAAAATATTTGTAGTTTAATCATTTTTTTACTTCCTTCTACGAAAGATTCTTTTTACTTCCTTCTACGAAGTAAAGTATTGTAATCACGAAAAATTCCGGGTGTCATATTTCAACGAAAATATCCATTTTGACCGCTATTTAATGCAATTTAATAATGTGTTTGCGAGACATCTGTACGTAAGGACAAAATAAAGGACTCTTATTCTCCAAACAAATTATAAAACTGATTTAAAATGTATTCAGAAGAGTTTTTTCGTGGTGTCTGTACGTACGTACGTATGTATCTCGCGTAATTAAAAACGAGTGGCATCAGAACGTTAAAGTTTTGTATATAGGACTGCTATAATTCGGCTCCGTGAGCTCCGTGTTTTTTTTAATTATTATTATTATTATTATAATATGTTGGTAAATTGCGCATTTTTTGCTTTAAAAATGACTGAATTGCTTTGTTCTTATGTTCCGATTAAGCTTTTTATGCTGTAAAGTTTATACTAAGTTTATAACAGTTACTTTAAGTTTGTCACACTTTCCTGTTTGTCCTAATTTCAGCTTACAATTTCCTACCAGGATGTATTTTCAGAAACACTTTTAATGCAAATGAGTAAGAATAGTATTTAAGTCGATATTTCACTGACTTCGTTAGAGAGCTAGAGCTTCTGACTAGCGAGCGTTTGCCTTTGGGCTAAAGGTCGCTCTCTAAGCTATTACTACGCTCGGCAGTATTTCAGGCCCTTGATAGCTCCGCCTATTTAATTGAGGTTTAGGGGCCAACTACTTAGATCCTGATAGCTTCGGCTATATCTTTTCTAGTTAATTATTAGTTAAGTTTTAATTCTTATTACCTTAAGTTCAAGCCCAAGTGGAGGCTTTGCTGTACGCTCTGAGATAGCAGCCGACTGTGTTAATCCTCATTTTGAGAAATAAAGTGTAATTAACCCGTCTTGAGTCTTACGTCTCTGTTCATACACTCAAGCGATTATTCGCTTATCGGTGTAAGATTTTCACCACATTTAACTGCTAAATAAAAGGGTGGAAAACCATAATGCCTTTAGGTAATCAGCATTCAATAGTTGTAGAATTATCAAGAATTTAAAAGTTGTTTAAGTGCGGCTAAGCCTGATTTTTGTTTGCCATAGCAGCCATATTTGTTTACGTTTGAAACATAGCAGACTAGTGAATTCAGTTTCTGCTCCTTCGGTGTTTTTTTGCCGAATGGGACCAAAATTAAACTAATTTTTGTGAAACCGAAAAATCTGCCTTCTTGCCTGCAGGCCGAATTGCTTTTTTTGCGTAGAACTCTAATTTTAATTGCAAAAATTGCCTTTTTTATTGTTTTAACTGTATTTGGTGTTTTTTTTCTATATTTTTAAATTTTTTAAATTTTCAACTTTTTATTTAAAACTTTGGGTGTAAACTCTTAGAAGAGTTAGTTTAAAAATGTGTCTGATAAACATATTAAGAATCATCGCATTCTCCCATGGGTGTGCTGTTGTGTTATAAGTCCAGCTAGCAACTGTAAAATCCGTGGCTTGAATCCATTTGAGGACATAATTGAACTTGCTGCCTGCTCCGAAAATCTAACGATCTCTGGAAGTATTATATACAGTAAGAAATTATTATTGTCGAAATTTTTAACTTTTCAACGATTACTATGCCAATTTTCCATGTATTACAATTTCCAAGTGCAAATAACTATTAGATTCGGAAATAGTATATTTGATATTTTGCCGCCCAGACGGGAAAGTGGTTAGTGAATCTGGTTGCAGTACCGAAGAACCCGGGTTCAAATCCCGGAGAGCGTATGGATGTAATTTGTCTATCCCTTCACAGAAGGCAGCGATGGCCCACCAACACTTCCGGCCTTAGAAGTGGCCAATGCCTATAATCGACTAAAGTACGTCATCGAAACAAAAAAAAAATTATATTTTTGTTTCTTCGGCAACATAATTAGCCAACTTTTGGAGAAATAGAACAAAACGTCGGAAAATCCCTCAGACCTTGAAACTAGTAAGTATTTAAATTTTTATCCTTTGGAATTAATGGAAATTTCTGAATTTCCCGCTCTGCTGTTATCCTACATAAGAAAATGTACCTCTGACTGTAATATAGTTAAGTTCAGTGAGTTAGCACGAGTCTTCGAAGAGATTCCAGTGCTCCAAACGTTCACTGGCAACTATTTTTACAGGCTTATATAACCTCAACACGCGTTTTAACACACAAAATCATCTTTTGCTATTCATTTTTAGGCAAATAACAAATTCCATTTTACGAGATTTGTCTTCGGTTGTAATTATAATACTTCCAGGAACAATACAGCTACCTAGTACTGATTTATCAATCTTGGTTAAGTTCTTATTTTAAAAATATAGCAAAAATCATTTTTGACCGCTACTTGAGTAATTCAGTCTGATGTCTGAAGACTATATATATGAACCTTGAAACAATAGTCGTATTTGAATGTATTTTAATCATCCGAAGTTTAGTTATTTGACTTTTCGTATAGATGTATCATATAGAAGCAAAAGCTATGAACAAAGATATAGCGGGACTTCGGATAGCTAAGTATACTGATATATGAAAGCAGAAAATTCTTATTTCCGTATTCGAAAACTGTACACATGAAAGTATGTTGGATTTTATTCCGAGAATTCTTTTCGAAGATTTCAGAGCTAATTCATACCTACCCCTACACTGTCCATTCTGAAGAATCCGCCTGCTCTGCTATCCACCATTTCATCATTCACCCTTACTTTTTCTTTTCTTATCTTTCTTTCTTTTTTTATCCATTCCTCGACTAGGATTGAAAAAGAAGATTTCGATCTGAGAAAGCCTTTTGTAGCGAGGGCCTCGGGCAAGCTTCGTCTGAGCCTTGTGTGAAAAGGGGAAAGGGGGAAAGCACGCACCAAAAGATGCCAGATTCGGAAAGCCCGGTAATTAACGGAGATCCATCCCTTTCGCCTGATTGGCTGGAAGGGAAGTGCTTGTCAAATATGTCGGTATATGAAAGTTCGCAATGTTTGCTATAGTTCGATTTTTTTTATTTGTTTCTTTCCTTTTAAAGTCCTGTTCCTATCACTAGAGTTGATGTGAAGTATATGGAACTCGGCTTAATGTAAATTCTTCTACGCCGGTGGACAGATGTTCAATTTAAATATTCAACGAGAAATTCGCTTGATGTTTAATATTCGTACTTCGATGCATGAAATAAAAGGGAATTATTCGGGAAAATTAATTGCTTGAAATCAACTTCTTGTCACCAATGTGCACGAATCTCAAGTGTACAGTAATTAAAAAAATGAAAATAGTACAATAAACAGATATTGCTCGAAATTTTAAAAATATGTCCCGATTAAATCGCTTTTTACTATGAATAGGTAAAGCATTGTAGAATATAACTAAATTATTTGCTGGTTTACATTAATCTAATACACGGTACATACATTAATCTAATATACGAATATAATACCTCTGTAATACTAAATCAAGAAAATACTCTTAACCATATATTATAAAAATTAACTGATCAAATAATTTTATAATATTTAAACTCCCTGCTAGCTGCTGAATCTTCACAAGTGCTTCATTCAAGTGATGAAAGCTGAAACTATGTCCGAAAAGAAATCAGTTTTCTAACAAGTAAGCACTTCCTGTTGTATTAGGTAATACGATTTATAACAAGAACAGAATATGGATCACCTTCAAAGAATATTTAAAATTATTTTATAGAAGTATACGATTTAGAACAATAGAGAAGGTAATACAAAGTAGGAAACTGGAAAAAGAAAAGAATCGATTAAATTATACCAAAAGCAACAAGAGTAAAAATTTAGTTCTCATGGCAAAAGTAATCGAAAACCATATTAATTTTATTGTTACTGAAAATGAAACTAAAATAGGGTACAACAGTATGTATAAAAGTACCATAAAATTTCATAATTAAAAAATAGCAATTCGAACTTTAAGATATTTACAATGACATAAAAGCGAAGTTGTGAAGATTAAAAGATAAATTCTATAATGACTTTTTTGCTCTATTTGTGAAAATTATGCAGTATTTTGACAAGTAATTTCATTTTAAAACACTGTAATAAACTCGTTTTAACTATTTGCATATTTCTCTCTTGTTTGACAAATGGAACTAATTATTATATTACAAGAAATCCACGTAAAATAACAGTAGAAATCCTTATCTGCTGCAGATAGCTGAACTCTGGTTATCCACAGAGATTGCTTGTTAACATTAGATCATTAAACTAAGTTTGTTATTAACTTAATTATATGCTTCTGATTTTAATTTCAATATCTTTATTTTTATTAAAATAGAAATTTGTTTTGTGATCATACATGCGAGATAAAATTCCATTATTCGGTTTTATCTAGAAGCTTTCAATTTGCAGTCATTTTATAGACATTTTATTGAACTGGGAATGATTTTCAAAGTGCATTCTTTGCTCAAAAGTATGATAAACGAAAAAATAGCATTCTTTTACTTGCGTCCAAGGATCTGTGCAATTAAATTACGCATTCGTTAATAGTTTTACTGATTTTCTTCCTTTACGCATTATTACTTTCTACTATTGTAACTGCAATTACATTACAATTTACTATGTATGCCTTTCACTAAAATTGCTTAGGAAGAAGTTTATACAGTATAATACCAACTAAACAGTTTGTATTTCGAAAAGTAAAGAATTTAAAAGCACAAATTTAGCCAAAGACGTTATAAATATGGTCTAAATATGTCAAACAGAAAAATATAACACTGTATTAAAGAAAAAGAAAGATTTTGTCTAATTAGAGGATTAATTCTAGAATTAAATGATTAAAAAATTATAGTGATAAAAAAGTCACAATCAAATAACAGCTACATATAACAAAATATCATAAACACTTTAAAAATTAAACTATTGGCAATATTACTCTAGTTGGGATTATTCATCCTCTTGATTTGCATAAATGTTATTTATATGCTGGAAATAACACAAAAGAAATTCAGCTTTCTCTTTGAATATTAAATATTAAATTTTCGTACGCAAAATTTGTTTTATTACTTCTACGCATATTCAAATATAAAATCTTAAAGCAGTATTTCTGGAGAGTCAAATTTAATGCGTAAAAGTCTGAGAATGAAACCTTTTTCTGCTACACATTTTGGTTACAATTTTGGTTCAAAAAGTAGAATTTACCCCTCAGCTTTTCGAAAGATAGGAATTTTGCTGTCTTCTTCAGTAGGGGGTAAAGAACCCTGTGTTATCTGAGGGGAAATGAAAATATTTTTCGTACATTTTGCTTTACGAGGTCGTAAAATTGCTCCAGCGGAGGGCATATTTTCTCCCCTCTTAAACCGGGTGACACCGTTTCCCGCGCATGCTGTCTTAATTAAGTGGTTAAAATGCCCAGGTAGCATTAAAATATTTGTGGTTTGGATTCCGAAGAAGATACAATTGATTTCTCTTATTGCTGGCTCCGGAATAATATTTTTTAAAAAGCCTCTACTGTAGAACTCGAACTAAAACATAATTTGCCACCATCTGCACTTGACCGACTGGGTACTGTGCTTTCTCCCATTTGCCTTCTCTCTGGAAAAGCGTGTAAGGAACAATTATATTCAACCACACGGGCTTTCATAATTATGTCACCCAAATGTGCGTTGCGTAAGTTGTTAGTAAGTCTCATTAGCCATTAAAAGATACGTGGTTCGACTCCCATTGAAAACGCAGTTGATTTTTCACATTTCCCGTGATTTTTCACATTTCCCTTGATTTTTCACATTTCCCGGCTTTCTAATAAACGTAATAATCTCGGCAAAGTTAACCTGATAAAATTTTCCTATATGATAAAGGTTTATAAGGTATTTCTCCCGCCTTCTTCGCATGTCTTCTTGGTGTAGTGGTCAGCCTGCTCGACGCGTAACCGAGAGGTCCGCTGTTTGATTCCCGGCGAAGGCGTTGCTCATTTTTCAATACTCCTGCTTCAAAATTACCTAATGTCTCTATAGGTTTAAGTTTGGTTATTATGCCAAAGCACACAATCTGTATATATTACAAGAACTGTTCAATGGCGACCACGAGACTTCACGTTGTGAATTTATGGAGACAATAAGTACAAATTTCAAAATGCACCCAAAATCCAAAACATAATTTCTTTCGAGACAAATTATTATTAAATACTGTAATATATGTAATGCGGGATAGAATATTTGATGCGTGATGCTTAAGCTATTTCCTTCTGATGTTAGCCTTTATGGATATTCCCCGCTTATTTTTTAGCTTCGTTTATTCCCTCTAAGATTATCTCTTAGAAGGGATTATGCTGCTTTTGAATTTTTTCGTTTTTTTTACAGCCGTTTAAAGTTTCTCACTTTTCTGGTGTAATTATCTGTCCTTTCACTATTCTTGTCAAAGGACAGATTGGCGCATCCAAAAGGCGGAGATTTCTAAAGCTCATATTAGTCTTGTACTTATTTCGTTACTTAGTTTCTTGTCCCGTACTTTTATATTTGTCAATGATCTCCACTTTTTGAAAGAGCTGGCGCTCATTTTTACTTCAGATTCTTACATGCAAAATCCTGATGTGTACACCACCTGACTTCCTTGTACGGAATACTAAATTATACGCACTTTTTTCTGGCTTTCATTTAAACTTATTTCCTCGAATTTCATTACAGATATATTTCTCAGTCAACTAATTCAGTTCTCACTTCGGGACAAGGCAAAAATACATAAAATTTCAAAATATTTATATTAAAAATTGAAAGATTTAGAAAAACATAAAATGCCAAATACAGTTAAAGCAATAAAAAAAATATTTTTACAATTAATACCAGAATACGAAAGGCTCACCCACCAGAATACGAAAGGCTCACTTTTGAAAAGGGGGTATGCAGTTCTAAAACACTTGATCAACAGTTTACAGTTTCTACGCAAAAACAAGCTATTCGGCCAGCGGGCTAGAAGGCAGATTTTCAGTGCACAAAACTGAAAGTTTACTTTTGATCTCACTCGGCAAAAAGACACTGAAGGAGTAGAAACTGACTTAATTTGTTGTGGGCGCTATGCTGAGTCAATATATGGGATAATTTAATAACTTAAATGATAATTCAAGAATGGATTAAGCATAATTTCATTTGCAGTAGTAAAAGAAGATGTTACTTTGTTGATGGGAAGCTTAGTTTCTCTAGATTAGCAACAAACCCACTATTCTGCTAAGTTTCATATGTATACAAATATCGCTGCTATGGTAATAATAATTAGGTTTAGCTGCACTTAAACAACTTTTAAATTGTTGATAATTCTACAAATATTACATTCCCATTTACTAAAGGCACAAAAAGCTTAACCGGAAGATAGGAACAACATAATTCAATCATTTTTAAAGCAAAAAAGGCACATTTACAAAATATAAGAGTAAAGAAACGGAGATCACTGAGCAGAGTAACAGAATGGATATTTATAAACATATATTTATGTACTTTTAGTGCGGCCGATTGCAACCAAAATAGGAGGTGCACATCTACATGTAATAGCAATCCTATATACAAAATTTCAACGTTCTGAGGTTACTCGTTTTTGAGTTTTGCGAGATACATACGTACGTACAGACGCCCGGAGAAAAGTATCTTCTGAATCCATTTTAAATCAGTTTTGTAATCATTTTAGGAAAAAAGAGTACTTTATTCTATCCTTACGTACAGATGTCAGGTAAAAACATCGTTAAATTGCATTCGATAACGGTCAAAATGGATATTTTCGTTGAAATATGATACCCGAAAGTTTTCGCGATTACAATACTTCACTTTTACTTCGTACAAGGAAGTTATAGCAAAATAACAACAAGAGACCAAGTGATCTCTGTCTTTCCTTTTTTTTAATATATTTCATCTATAAAGTTTTTATTTTAAACTATGATATCTCAGTTCCACATTTCAAAGTATATTTCAGGTTTAACAATTTCATCGTATAAAGGGTTATCGGTTGTTTTACTTAAAATTTCTGAGTTATTTCTATTTTCTGATTTTGATTTTCTATTTTGTTATTTCCTGTTTTTAAACGAATAAAAAAAAATACATCAACAGTTTTTATTTTCTAGAACTTCTGCAAGTACCTCAGATTAAAATGTTCGGCTTTGGGTAATTATTCTGAAATTATTTGGAAATGATCCTAACTTAGTGCAAAGTGAAATAACTGGCATCAATTTTCCAATCTGAATGATACTAGATAAATTTAGAATAATAAATTTAATCGAATAATCGATTCTAAAATTAAGAAAACAAATATCTCAAGCAAACCAGGAGTCTTACACTATTCGTTTTAGTTAAATGCAAATTTACGCTGCTGTTCAAAATCAAAGAATAATCTGAAAAATGTTAATTTATCAAAGTTTCAGTCAGTGTCAAATGGTGCAACTAGTTATGTTAGTTGCCTAAAGCTGAACACAAAATTTAACTCTTTCGTATACGTTAGTTGCATAAAATATGTTAATTCGATGTCTGACAACGATTTGCTCAATGGATGCACATTGGAATCCGGGTATGAAGTGTTTGTTTCAAATTAATGTAGTTTCAGAGAGTGATCAGTATTCATTAGTTATAACTGAAAGGCTAAAAGTGCTGTTTATTGATAGACACGAGGCAGAAAAGGGAGAGCAAACAGAAATGGGGGTAGCCCAAGACTTGAATATTCCCCAAAGTGTCATATCAACAACTCGAAACTGCTTTTTAAGTTATATGTTAATTTAAAGCCTGGTCAAAGATGGCAAAGAGCAAAAATTATTCGGAAATTAATTTTCTGTCATTGTCAGCTCAAAGAATTTCTGATGCGATTTTAAGGGATTTGGTTTTAGACATGCAGACTGCAAAAGGATTTCGAATTGGCAGTTCTACTGCTGCACAAATATTTGATGTGGTTTGACTATATGCAAGAAAACTAAAAATACGTGTTCTATTCACTTCCTCTTCCAAAAGGTAATGTCATATCATGTTCGATAGCCTACTTTTTTAATTGACGAATCTAGATATAACTTAAGTGTGACCCTAGATACATTTTGATCTGAAAGAAATAAGGAACATGGAATTTGTCTTCACGAAAGAACTCGTTTCAGGAAAGCCGTTTCATGGTTTGGGGCTGAATTGTTAAAAATGGCATTGCATTGTTGAAATGCAATGCCGTTTTGGAGGTTTCATAATTGGCCGTAGATTTGTAAACGAGGTCTTGAAACTCCTTGTAAGTTTGTTTCGGAGTTCTGTAGGCTTAGAATGTTTTGCCAATGGACGATAATTCTGATCCACACCTAGCAAATCTGAGTGAGAATACGTGGAAAAAGAAGTAATCACTCCTAAATATGGGTCAACTTACTTACCATAGTACAAGCAGTTTGAGCATATATGGCATGCCTCCAACAACCAAAATTTAACGAAATAAATGTCCCCCCGGACCCACCAGAATATGAAAGGCTCACTTTTGAAAACGGGGTATGCAGTTCTAAAACACTTGATCAAAAGTTTACAGATTTCTTTGAAATCAAGAGATATGAAGTTTACGTATCTGTCAGATATGATTCTATACCATATTAAAAAGGATATGTTGCAAAGCAGGGGTGACCCTTTTTTCTATCATTTTTAAGTTTTGATAAACTTGATTTTAATTTTGATATTTTGTGGTTAACTGACAAAGATTATAATTTATGTTAAATAATGCTTTTTTACGCGTTGCTGTTAATCATTTTTCAATAATTTTATAAGGGTTTATTTAGTTTTAAACTAACCAATTTTGTTCAGTTATTTACCTTGTAAGGTATTCATCCCGTCTTCTTCGCATGCCTTCGTGGTGCAGTGGTCAGCACGCTTGGCGCGTATTCCAGAGGTCCGTGGTTCGAGTCCCGGCGAAGGCGTTGCTCATTTTTCATGTCTCCTGTTTCGAAATAACCTACTAACTGCACAAGTGACACCCAAACTAAAAACAAAGGTGGTGGATGATGATTCTCCACCACTGGGATTTGGCAATTGGCTCCCCTAATCCACAGTCGCCCTTTAAAAGGGGGAGTATGTAAGGTATTTCTCCCGCCTTCTTTGCATGCGTTCGTGGTGTAGTGGTCAGCACCCTGGGCGCGTATTTCAGAGGTCTGTGGTTCGAGTCCCGGCGAAGGCTTTGCTCATTTTTCATGTCTCCTGCTTCGAAATAACCTAATGACTCTACAACCGTTTTTTTGTCCTCATTTCTGTTTCCTGCCAGAATGATATTTCAGTTTCGCTCGTTATGCAAAGTAGGGTAGAAAGATGCCATTTAAGTGGGTGTTTCTGTTGCTCAGACAGAGCGTGTTCTGCCTTTCGGTCAAGTTGTTTCGCTGATATTTAAGCTTGCTCTTTTACTACCGAACATATTAATTTCCGGTTTTTCTACGTTAGTGGCAGGGCTAAGGAGCCAGCTCCCGTGCTGTTACTCATGCTCACTTGTTTGACAGAGTCAGCCCAAGCCCACGAAAATTCTCGTGTCAAGGAGCGCTAGATTACGCATGTCTTTGGCAACAGCCTTGAGCACCTAATAGGTGACAGTGCGATTTGGCTTAATTCCGCCCCCAATTTTGATGGAGAGCCCCCCGGTGGGACGGGTCCGAGGGTTCTGCCCCTCTCCCCTTCCACCAAACCACATGAGAGAACTTTTGGCTCGCCGCATATTTAAAGTGCCACCATGCCGCTCCGACACTACACATTTACAAACATCCATGCCTTCTCCGGGATTCGAACCCGAGTCCTTCGGCACGGCAGTCAGAGACGCTAACCACTATACCGGTTGGGCGGCGCCAGCTAGCGTTAATCCTCTCTGTGCAGCTTCGTCTGATTATTCAAATTAGGCTTAGTTTTAATTTTACATTTCTATTTTGAGTTATACAGTAAAAAGTATTTGGCTTAGTTTCGTAAGCACCAGAAGTGTCGTCTGTAAATTCTTTCTTGAGCTGAATACATTGATACACTTGAACTTCGTGAACAGTCGCTTCACAGCTCAAGCACAGATCTAGCCAGAAAATTAAACTTTCATTAGTTAGAATCTTACAATAGGCGCCTGAACTAAAAGGTGGCAGCCGATAATTCTTCACCAAGCGTTGGGTCCCTAATCCTCAGTCACCCTTTAAAAGGGCAGTATGAAAGGTATTTTCTTCCTTATTTCTGCACGTCTTCTTGGTGTAATTTGAAGCATAATCGGCGCCTATTCGAGAGCTCTAGGGTGCAAGTCCCGGCAAGGACACTGCACATTTTTCACGTCTCATGCTTAAAAAAAAAAAGATTTTACAAGTTTTTTTTCCATGTCCTTTATTTTTAAAGATGGGTGCATGTCTAAATATTACTCACTTTATTCTGACAATAAATTATATTGATTATTTCCCTTTAGAAAGTCTTCTAACAAAGCGTTCCTTTTCTTAGACAAATATCACTCCAGTTCTTTTACCAGTGTACTAAAAAAACTTATAATTATGATACTTTCTAACAGAGCAAAACGAGGTACTGAGCTTTTTATTTCCTTAAACTAGATACGTTATTACAGAGTACGTAAATACATGAACAGCGATTTCAAAATATCACAGAATCGAGAACTAAAAGACGTAGATTGATAAATCTGACTGAACTGACTAATTATGACTACAGTGAGCTGACTAGTTATGAAAAATCTATGAAAAGAGCAACCTGAAGATCTGACTGATTTTCCTGTTCCTAATTTTTAAGTCTCTCCTATAAAGCTTTATGTCATTTTCCAAAGTTTTAATGAGTTCAGGTAAATGATCGTTCCGAAATCTGAAGTTTTTTGCTGTATAAAGTTTAAACAAATTGTTACAGAGCTTTGGAACAATTATATAGTATGCGATGATGATACGCTGTTTTAAGAAGTTTTAGAAATAAGCACATTCCTTTCAAAAGTCAGATTGCTTGAGCACAATACATTTTCAAAATAAAAATTAAATCGCATTACTCAAAAGTTTTGCTCTTTGACTAGCTATAATAGAAAGTCTGTACTCGGATAAATGATTTTATTTTTCAACTATTCATTAATTTTCTTATCAGTTAGGAAATAATTTTATACAGCAAACTTCAAATGTAAGACAAATCAAGTTTTCAGCATATCTGTGGGAAAATCAATGCTAAAAATAGTTACAAAATTATTTTTCAGTTTATTTTACGTAAATTGAAATATCCTTGTTTCTTTGCCCTAGCTTAATTATTGAGTTTACGTGCTTTGCTGGAAAATAATTAAAGAAATTTAAAGATGTATAATGCTTTCCAAAGTCAGTTAGTTCATCAAGCCTGAATTTTTATTCACAGGATACATGTTGTGAATTTTATATTCAGGAGACACTCCGGCAGTAATAAAAGTTATATATTATTTTTCTTATCTATGCTAAAGTTATCTTAATGTCTTATTCTCTAATCGCGAAGATTTTAAATTTGTAATTACATCACGGGAATGTAATTCGTTACTCCGAGTGGCGCTGTGGAAGTTTCTTAAAATTCAAATGTGTATAACAACAATAATAAAGATATTTAAGTCGTGGTTCTTTTACAAATTTACCAACTTTGAAATTTTAGTTCAATTTTTTAGTGAAATTTGCTACTTTATGAGTTACGTGCCATTAATTTAAATCGTTTAAGGGAAATCAAGAGAGCCATACAGGAAAGAGAAATATTGCAGAGTATAACAAACTAACAAACAAAATTACCTGACTAAAATTCATGACTATCGTCCCCAAATCTTTTATCTGATCACTTAATTAAGATTAATCAGATAAGCCACCCAGGTGGTATAGTGGTTAGAGGAGCTTAATGAGGTAGCGAAGGTCTCGGTTTTGAATCTCAGAGAAGACATGGATGTTTGTGAATGTATAGTGTCTTTGCGACATGGAGGCACTCTAAGTATATGGCGAGCCGAAAGTCCTCTGGAGAGGTTTGTGGTAGGAAAGATGGGTGGGAGACCTCGGACTCGTTCCCCCGGGGTGCTCTCCATCCAAATAATTGAGGGGGGGTGGAACTGAGTGAAGTCGCACTGTCACCTGTATGGTGCTCAAGGCTCATTCCAATGACAGGCGCAATCTTGCTCTCCTTGCCACGAGGAATTTCGTAGGCTTCTTCTGATGTTACTATCAGACAAGTGAGATAAGGCACAACACTACACGACAACAGGGTTATAAGGTATTTCTCACGTCTTCTTAGCATGCTTTCGTGGTGTAATGGTCAGCACACTCGGCGCGTATTCCACAGGCCCAAGGTTTGAGTCCTGGTGAGAGAGCCTTGTGTTGCCCGTTTTTCATGTCTCCTGCTTTGAAATAACCCAATGACATTACAGTGGCGCCTGAACTAAAAAGGGTGGTGAATGATGATTCTCCACCACCAGGATTTAGCGACTGGGTCCCCTTATCCCCAGTCGCCCCTTAAAAGGAGGAGTATATAAGGTATTTCTCCCGCCTTCTTAGTATTATACCTGCGTGGCGTAATGGTCAGCACACTCGGCTCGTATTCGAGAGGTCTGAGGTTCGAGTAACAAGGGCATTGCTTGTTTTTCATGTCTCCTGCTTCGAAATAACCCAATGACCTACAAGGTGATTCCAGATGCGGTTTCCAGAGACTAATGAGCTGTGTTCATAAGGTTTTCGGTGTTTTTCTCATGCGTAACGTAAAGAAAAACTATTTTTTCATAGAAAGTTCCCCACAAATTGATATCTTAACAGAGTCATATTTGTCATAACTAAACATCCATTTACCATTTCTTAGAATAAGTAAATAACTAAACACTTAATAAATTTATCTTCCCAGCATTACGCACTAACAAAATGTAAACAAACTATTTTAAAATGCAAAGTTCTAATTTTCATGGGATCTAGTTTGTCAGTATTTATTAAACCAAACCCCTCATCTCATATTAATCAGTCCCTTTCGGAAGAGTCTGCTGTCAGGCAAAGCTTTAAATTTTCATTTTGAAACTGGCTTAGAAAAAAGTGTTACGTTTCCTAAGTACCTTTTAAATATTCAGTTGATGATTATTTTGAGCCTAAATGCAGAAACAAGGACTTCCTAAATCATTCAGTAGCAAAGTGAAATATATGAAAACAACTAAGAAAAAATTTTGGCAAGAGCTACTGATAAAGAGCGATTAGAAATGGACTTATTAACCACAATCGGGAGACATTTAGGGCTACAGAACTCCTTTAGGAAAGCTAATTCGTCCATTGAAGATGTTTTTTAAAATTATCACACCTGCAAAAAAAAAAAAAAAGTATGCTTTTTTGAAAAATAATGATGGGAAATGGAGGATATATGAATTTCGCTTTTCTGATAGTAAGTTCTTCGGTGCCACACGCCAAGCCAGTGCTTGTGACAAATGTACATAAACTGCATTGGTGGGAATATAACAGAAACCTCAGAAGTTCACATCTGGAGCTCATTCTTTGGAATTGAGCATTTTAGTGCAAGAAAAAAAAAACGCGGAAGTTAAACTTGTGTAAAATAGATGCACTTTCGTAATGAATCAATGGAAAGGAAATAATTATTTCTGGATTCTTATAACAGATCGAAACGAAAGAATATATTTTTTTTTTATTTTTAGCTTGCAGGTTTTTTTTTTAATTAGCGGAGGAAATGTTTTGACCACTTATTATCATTAATATCAGGTGAGAAACTTCTGTCACTAGGCCATTTGCAATCACCCTTAAATAGCGAAATTCCTAATAAACAGCTGAGTTCAAGAAGCAAATTACGAACGCACTTAAAGCGAAAAGCAAAAAAAAAAAAAAAAAAAAAAAAAAAAAAAAAAAAAAAAAGATTCCTATTTAGTTGAATGACAGGATTTGAAGTGCGGAGGAGCGGAAGGCACACTGATAAAGCTTTCGATGCCATCGTGGTACTAAAATTAAATTTACTGCTTATAAAATGACTATCGAAGGCTGAAAAGATTTAGATTTTTCGAGTTCAAAACTGAACTGAAAAGCAGGATCAATTGAATTCGTGACTGAGAGATCTTGGATGATATCCCTTTCTTATTATTTAACACAAAGCAAATGCAACAGAAGCTTAGCTGAACCAAACTGGGAAATTTAATATTTAAAGTAATTTCGATTCATAATAATACGTGTAAATATCAGCAAAACTAGAGACAAAAAGGCTTCCTATGTCTTATCGTTCATGGAGGAAATATTATTTTGGAAAAGAAAATTTAATTGTTTGAGATAAAGCAAAATTAACACATTAACTTCGATGTACAAGAAATGAAATTCCCAAAGTCTAGTTAAGCGTACCTTTCATTGGAATATAATAACTTTATATCAAATAAAACCACGCTGGAGGTTTAAGGGGAAATTTGTTTATTAACTTGTGAACAAACTTAAGCAGATGTTCTTTACTGTATAAGTGTCGTTAACCAGTAACCAAGAAAATCTGGAAACTAAGTGCTTAGCTTATAAGGTATTTCTCCCGCCTTCTTAGCATGCCTTCCTGGTGTAGTGGTCAGCACCCTCGGAGCGTATTCGAGAAGCCCGTTTCGAGTCTCGGCAAAGGCATTGCTCATTTTTCATCTTTCATGTTTTCTAAAACTTCCTAATGTCCCTACAGTGGCATCCGAATAAAGAAGGTAGTGGATGATGACTCTCCATCACTAAGATTTGGCGATGGGATACCGTATCCCTCAGTCGTCCTTTAAAAGGGAAGTATATAAGGTATTTCTCAGATGAGATTGATTGACTGCTTAAACTGAGATCCTAAGACTTAGATTACATCATATTGCAGTATGTTTTAAGAGTGGTAACTAGTAGTATCTGCGTCGATAATCTATGTCAATGTATAGTTTACTGTTATAATTTTTATGTTTGTATAACTGTCACTACTGCCTTTTTGTCTAAATTTTAGTAATTCTACTAATTTTTATGTGTGTGCGTTAAGTAAATAAAATATTAATACTCTTCATGTTGAACTATCATAAAGTTACTAATTATGTAAGTTGTATTTGTTGGCTATATGGCCGTCTGTTCTGTTGGATAGGCCCTTAGCTGTGGGTAATGTATAAGGTATTTCTCCCGCCTTCTTAGCATGCCTTCGTGGTGTAGTGGTCAGCATGCTCGGCGCATATTCGAGAAGTCCGTGGTCGAGACCCGACGAGGACATTGCTCATTTTTCATCTCTCTTGCTTTCAAAAAATTCCTAATACCTCTACAAGCTAACGAGTAAAGATGCAGTGTTAAAAACAATACAGCGGAATTGAATTTCAATTTTGTGAGCTTTGGCAAGAAATTATGATCTAATACAATCCACAGTAAGTTGCTTTATTTTTGAGTTTAGATTGTTATTCAAAGGCATAGTGCTAAAGTTTACATTACTCGGGATGAGGCCAAATCATTTCTTTTTATACTTCTGATTCTTTGATGCATTCTTATTTTCGAAATTCTCCAGACATGTCCCAGCCCTCTTAATCTATTACTATGGATGTCTTGTGTTATTTATGGTTGCCTATAATGCATGGGCAGTGCAAAGATATATCTTGCTGTCCAACGTCCGTCTTCTCGTACCGGGCCAAAAATTCCATTGAGGACCTTTCTCTCAAACATGTCCAGTGAAATTTCGAAAAGTTACTTTACGCAAAATTAACTTCGATCTGGATGTTATTGTTGCCAATGCCCTTGAAGAACTAATATAAGCGTCAACACTTACGCCGAAGACTTCGTTAAATTCCTTAATGGGAATTCATTTACAGTAGAAACCCACCATCGACAATGAGTCGATGGTGAGTTGAAACACACCATCGACAATCATTGACTGATGAGGCAGACACTTAAAAAAGTAGGTCGCCAGTACGCACTTGTGTGATCAGAACAAAGTATTACAGAGTTACTAAATAATATACAGACACGAGGTCCGATTGATTTTGGTCAAATAATCATAAGGTACTCGCTCCTAGAAGATTGGAGCTCTACTGCATGTGTTAGCCCTAGAATTATCACAGTTATCTAAGTTGTAACGTAGGATACCAGGAACCGTATATGATTATTGGCAGGATTAACCAAGTAGCGTTTTTAGGTCCATAGAATGTTCAAGCCGTATGCAACTCGAAGCCGCCACTGCTATACAGCGGCTCCCTCTTTTATTTCACACACACGGAATCATGTCTAGTACCTTCACTAGCGGTTGAAAACTCACTATTTCCTCCACGGCTTCAGCGCCGGGATGTGATATCCTGTGGGTAGAGAGGCTTTACTGCGTCAGTGAGAGCTCACCAATTATGGATAAGAATTTTTCCGGATAAATAAACATATATTTGTAGAACTTACCTGTTCATGTTTTTTTATGCCACCTATATAGATTGTAGCATGCAAAGTCCGTTTGTATTCTTTTTCAAGCTATCGTCTTAAGTAAAAAACACCTTGGAAATGCGCTGGGAGTGGCTGGCCTACAACGGCTTCCTCTTTTATTTCACATATACGGAATCTTATCTAGTACCTTCACTAGCGGTTGAAAACTCACTACGTCCTCCACGGCATCAGCGCCGGGATGTGATACTCCATGGGCAGAGAGGCTTTACTGCGTCAGTGAGAGTTCACCAATTACGAATAAGAACACTTCTGGATAAGTAAATATATATTTGTAAACTGTTCATGTTTTCTGATGTCATCTATATCGATTGTAGTATGCAAAGTCCGTTGGTCCTCTTTTTAGATCTATCGGCCTAAGTAAATAAATAATATTGAAAATCGTATAGTCGTATAGATTATTTAATATTGAAACACATGCATATAATTATACATATATATATATATATAAAATTAAAGAACATTTAATAATAACCGTAAATACTATAAGATGAAAGTTATAAATTTTGCAGCGTGATAACATATCACTTTGAATGTCTGCTTCGGAGGTTACTGGAAATTCAAAAATTCACTGTTTATAGAACGAAGCTTCGTAGCACCAGGTACTGACATAGATGAACCTTGCTCGACAGTTCTTATGAAAGCCTGCAATCCTTCGTCAGCTTCCTTCCACCTAACTCTCTAATTCTGACTGTCATCTTCATTTTCATTTCTCCCCTCCTCCTCCTCCTCCTTTATCATCTTTCTCCTTTCCTAATACATGTCCGATTATTTCGGCGTTACTAAATAGAGTGTGCCAGATAGAGAATAGTCGTTACATTCATCCAAGGTTGCATGGTTCTTATACTAGTGCCTTTGAAGAATACCAGTATAAACTAGAACTTTTAGTGGTTAGTACATTAAAATAAATCAGTTAAGTGATTTGTGATTATTAATTTAAATTCCCGAACAACCCAATGATAACTAGTGTGTATCATGTGTAAGTTTACCAGGTAATAAACTAAAACATCATAATAAATTATTAAGTGAAACAGACTTTTATTTTACTATTAAAATTAATTTAAACTATTGGCTTTCTCCTAGGAGTCAAAAATAAATAGTGGGCATTTTAGCATAATAATATTATAATCAATAATATCTTAAATTACAATGAATTGCTTATTATCTCATTGCACTTATAATCACGTAATTTTGTATCTTTCATTATTAATCAAAATATACTCGAATATAATTATACATTATATTATTATACACTAGTATAAACTTAATTCTGCCGACTCTTTCAGCAAACGAAAATTATTTTTGATTATAAATTTCAAGAACAGCCATGAGCTAAATGAATAAACATGAATTTACACCTTTCTAACTTGATTTTTAAAGGAATTATTTACTTGAATTAAATTTATTGATTCATCAAATCACTAAGAAGATATCACTTATCTTGAAACCAAACAGGTGGCAGCATTAATTAGAACCCAGAAAAGAACTATTCCATCAGCTGAAGGCAGGGGAACGTTTCGGCAAGGACAAAAACTCATGCAAACTGGTCAGCTGGCAAGACGTAGAAATTCACTAAAGATGGCTGATGGCCCCCTTTCAGCAACGTCCATAGCTCCACGAACATGAGGGCGACAGAAGATGAACCAGGCTACATCCAAGATGAATCCAAGAGAAAATGAATGGCTATGCGATGGTCTTGATGAATCAGCAAGATGTTAAGGATCAAGCAGATGCAAACTGGTCAGCTGGCAAGAGTAGAAATTCACTAAAGATGGCTGATGGCCCACACCTCCATGGTTAACTGATGGCACAATAATACATCAAAACTAAACCGGGTATCTAAGAGGGAGAACATAATATTGCCCCTCTCTGCTATTCCTCAGCTTTCACTGGAGGAAAAGAGAGCACAAGGGTGTTCATGGAGAGAGAAGAAATTGCCCATCGTCCTACCAAGCAGCAGTACACTGCTAATACCGGAATCAAGAGCGTTCAAGAGAGGGAAAAATCGCTTCCACCGGCCTTTTTGTTACAAACATTTTCCAACGGCGCCAAAACTCCCTCAAAAGGGTAACAATTCTAGAAAAAAAGCCTGAAGAAAACAATATAAAAGTTCTTACTTTCCAAAGCGTTAATCAACACATTTCCTTATTATCGCCAGAAACTCGCCAAATAAAAACACCAGCTGATAGTAACCCCAAAATTCTGCCGGAAGCACAAGTTGACCTTCACTATAAATCATCCCAAAGCAGCTTAAAAATGGCAAGATAGTAGTCACTCTAAATCCTACGAAAGCTACAAAATTTTGTTAATTAAATGAGCATATATTTCACTAATTAATTAAGCTATCAACTTGAAAGTAATTTTAAATTAAAGTTCAAATCCTTCTGTTTCTTCTAGTATAATTATAATTATATAAACTCAAATTAACTATTTTAAAATCCAGATTATAACATGAAAAACACACCCCATTCCCATTGTCTGCTGCCAATCGCGTTCCGAAAACGAAAGTACGAATTTACTATCTTAAGTACAAAATTCTAATTAAAGGAAAAAGAAATTAACACAGAAGTTAAATAAAATACACATTGTATAACATAATTTAGAATATAAATGAATTGATTAATTAATTAGCTTAATTTCGCTACACAACATTCTCCTCTCAAACACTAATCTTCTCTGAACACGTAAATAAATCCAAGTTGTCGGAGCCCACCGCCGGATATGTTACAAAAGCAGGAGAATTTTCCACATTCGACTTCTCATTTACGAACATGAACATAGGCAAAAATTCATACTAGCAAAAACATGAAGTAATGTTTTTTACATCTTTCCGGGCAAGAGCCAAAGCAAATACAGAATTCACATTGAAGCAATGTGAATTCTTTCTAAAAGTAATAAACACTACTTTTCTTAAGTTCCCAAATGGACGTGTGAAAAGGGATAGTAGTTCATTTTCATGTTTGAGGTAATGCATTGGATAAATAGGGCTTGTTACGGTTGGCATAAGAAATCTAACACAAATGTTTTCCACGTTTAAATTTCCAGATTAATAGCCCATTATGTATGTTTTATCTCACAGTCTTACATATCTTTTTATATATTTTATCCTAAATTTCGGATTTAAGCTTAGACCTTCAAAGATGCTGTTATTTTCCTACTGTCGGTTAACTGGTTGCGGTTACTAGGGATTTTATTATATGATGATATGTTGGTTCTAAAATCTCCAAAATTAAATCTGTGATTAAATTAACGCAGTTTCTCCCCACTCATTTACAGGAATTGCTAAGCTAAATTTTCTTCTTTATTGATCACGAGCATTCGCAGAGTAAAATTTCGCTTAGTTAAATTTGTTTACAACATTATTTCCTCTGAAAGTTTCATTTTGTTTTCATTCGATGTAAGATCTCTATTTAAAGTTCCAATATAAAGTGGGCAGAAATTGTCAGGACTGAGTGTTCGGTGCATATTCTTGGCAAACATCTTCGTGACAGCTTAAAGTCCTGATCTGGAACAGGGAGCTGAATGCAGCTATGTTCAGTGGTAGAATACTGTGATCAAGTGGTAGAAGAACTACACTTTAAAGGGATTTAAAATCCTCTTTTATTAAATCACAATTATTTACAACCACTTCCCAACTCGGGAGGGATACAGAAAGTAGAAACAGCACTTGGGTCTAAAATGAATAATCAAATAATTTAACTAAAGCTAAATAGAAATTAAATAGTCGTTGCTCACAGAGCTATAACGCGAAGTTGGCCTCTAAACTAAATGGTGCGTAGCAAGATTTAACTAATACTGAGGCACTTGGAATTACTTCAATAAGCAATCACGTAAAAGCGCTATGGCTTCGAATTTAAATGCTAGCTAGTCAGGCGAACGTCGAATAGAGTGACCGTGGTCTGAGACTAAAAGCTCTCTCACTCTGAGAGGTTCCTACCTATCGCTTAAATGGAACTTGGCTCCACTTCAAATTAGCATAAAGCTGAAACGCACGCTTATTCTAACGGGAAGTTGAAATGAGAAGAGATAGAAAAGGTAAAAATAAAACTTTGTTAGTTTAACTAAAACCTTACAAAATGTCTAGAAACTATATTTCGTATCTCTCTCGTGTGTCCAAATTATGAGTTAATTTTTATTATTATAATCTGTTTAAAACAAAAAACATTTTTAGAACTAAGTAATACTTGGAGAGGGACGGATTAGCCACGGAAAGGCTTATATTGCTAATATTTACATACACTGTTATAAATCCAAATTATTAAATGTTTTATTTCCCAGTTGAGCTCCGTAGTGTTGCTGATATATTTAATCTCTCTAACCGTAAAAAATAGATCTAATTTAGCTTGTTTCAGTCATTAATTAATTTGATCTAGCTATTTAGTTCACTTTTGAACACAAGATATTAAATTCCCTTCCGCTTTTTGATTTCCTTCTTACACGCAGTGAACATCAGTACTATGGCGTAATCGTAAATATCCACCAGTTTTCTCTTTACCTGAGTATCAAACACCACCATTCTGCGACACAAAAGTTGGCTTCATTTTATTTTTCGATTTCCATGCACTAAGGATTGCTCCTCCAAGTCAACACTTAATCAGAAACACAGCTATTTAACAGCGATTGGAACGACAGGATTTTCTCATCTTGCATTGAACTTCAGGTGTTTTTTAGCCTTCGAAACTATAATATTGCAGGTTAACTTATATTACGACCATTTTTCTTTTTTATTATTGATTGCTTTAGCATCAGTGAAATATATATAGCTTAAAAGCGTTAAGGAAGTATTTTGTTAAAATATTTCTTAATTCATTAATTTAAAAAATAATAGACTTTTATAACTTTTGATAACAATTCTATTTATTTACTTAAAATAGTAGCAATTTTTACCCACTAATAAATATAGGACATCTGCTTCGAAATGTTAAACCTCAGCATTTTCCTTTCTCTATATTCTCAAATTATTTTTATGCTTTAAAATTACCATTTTTTGTAGTTTTATTACCAAATTATTTTTGTTTATCATTTCTAATTGCTTTTAAGTTACACTTTTTACGTTTACTTTTTTCATGCAATGCTTAAGGTAACTTTGACTATAACTGGCTGAGCAGATTAATATGAACAGAAAAAAAGGCTACGTTCGCAAAGCTAACTAGTGGGAGAGTAAATTAGCGGGGAAAAACTAGCGAAACTTTCATCTCGGTGTTTTTTTTTTTAGTCTCTCTTTCTTCTGATAATTTCGTGAAACACTATGATGTTATATTATAACAAGCAATATGCCTCAAATCTTCGCCAATATAAGCACTTCCTCGCCCATCCATTAGCATTCATACTGTTGCGAAAAATTCGGCGGTTGCGCCTGTATGTAAGCTTTCCGGCATAGCACTAGGGTTGCCATAAAATAGTGTATGGGAGGGTTGTCAGATTGGCGACTTTATCTCCCATTTGGCGACCAAATAGGCGATATCCCATGGTCCAATCGGAAAGCTACTAGAATAACTTCCTGTCGAGATATTTCTCGAAACGTGTGGAACCTAAGGAAAAGCTATATAAACCCCTGCGTTTCTGAGAGCCGGCATTGTGAGAATGGCTGCTTACTGTGAGTGCTAAGCTACGCGAGAGTTTTGTGAACGGAAAGCGATCGAGATAGTGCTTGCCGTGAAGCTACCTTCACAGTATAGCTTGACAGTTCCACGGTGTTTATTATAAGTTTAGTGTTGCCGTGAAGCTACCTTTACAGTTACAGCCTGAAGCTGTGTTGCTGATTGTTCCAGCGTATTTATTGTAGATTTTCGACGCTTTTAAAGGTAATTTTGGAACTGTGCTGTAAATAGTGATTCTTGTAAATAAATTGTGCTTTTTATTGTTCTGCATCGTGTTTTCATCGGATACTCTCAAATCCACGAACCCGTATAACGCAACAATACTATTGTTCCTTAGCAATGCTCATGGTAACTATGCGCCTATACCTGAGCGTGTAGTCTAGGCATGAGGTGACTATAAGACCAGACAACAATAACAATTTTTAGAATTTTTTTTTTTGCCTCTGTTTAGAAGTTATGGAATGTAAAATACTCTTTCAGTTACCGTTTTCAACTTTTTTATTTGTTTGACATAAATTAGGAAATGCATAAATTTGCATAAATTAGGAAATGAACACATGCATTTTTAAAAAAAATTTAATAGGCATGAAACGAATATAATAAAAATGTAACCGAGCATACATAATATAATATATATATATATATATATACACATGGCAAATATTATGTTATAACATCATTTTATAGCGTTTCGTTCTCTTTGGAAACATACAATTAACGAAATGTCTTAAAGATGAAAAAATGAATTTATCGCTATATCTTGTAAGTACCACATATACTAAGAAAGGGTATTTTTTGGTTTATGTGATTGCGACAAAGCCCCGAGGGCTATCTGCTTAAGGGGAGGGATGCCTTCGTGGAGGACGGCTCGTATATACGTTACACATGGGGAAAACCATAAAAACGCCAAGGCAGCCAGCCCTTCACAGTATTCGAACCTCGGACAGAACTATTAGTGTTCAGCGACTTTACCGCTCGGTCTCTGATGGGCTCTAAGACAGGGTGTAAAGAACCCTCTATTTAACTCAAGTTAACAGACGGCCCCACTCGGGCTTACAAAATGCAGCCAGCAACTGTGGCTTAACTGAAGAATGAGCTTAACTAAGTAAAAATAAGTTAGCTTAGTAGCTACATAATTCAAGTGTTAGCTTAGTAGCTACATAATTCAAGTGACTGTCAAAATGGCTCTGACCTAAAGTCGGCTTGAAAATCCTAATGGCAAAAACAACGCAAAGCCATAGATTACTACTCTCAAAAAGAACCGAAATTAGCAACATGGCTTTCAGCAGACAGAACACGCTCTAGTATTAACTTCAAAAACCTGTTAACACTTTCTTCTTTCAACCCTTTTTGAATAGCACGTGAGCTAGAAATTTGCATTGAAGAAAAATAGAAATGAGAAGGATAGGTAAATAATTTATTAACATAAAATAACTGGTTAAAATTTAAACGAGAACCTTACAACTTTAAAATTAATATAAATTTATTTGTCATTATTCTTATCGTGAAACAAGAAATTAATTATACCTAAACTGAAATGAAAAGAAATAAATTTATAAAAATATCACTTTAACAAAGGTGAAATTAGTCATAAGAATTTCATGATGCTTAGGGAATAAGATCGCAATTTAGTTATCTCTAATTCTCCTTGAACGATAACCTTTTATAGCATCAATGTTACAGAATATCACTAGATCCTAAAACAAGAAACTAATGAAAAAGTGTAAATTGTCTTCTGGATATTTTCCCAGTTGCTTTAGAGAATTGTCAGCTTCTTGCCTACTAGCACAGTAAGTTAATGAAATGACGTAACGCCTACCGCAGACAGCTCATAATTTTTTTTCGTAGGTTGACTTTATACGACTAGCCACACGTGTGTTAAAGCTGGCACGCGAAATGATATGTTGAACACGCGAACATAATTGATGATCTGCTGCCAGTAAAATAAAACCCGCATGCAATAGAATAAAACAAAATACGCATGGGAAGTCTAGACGGCAAGATTTCTAATTTTCATCAGCTCGATAATCTCAAATGACGAAATTTTTATTTTGAAATAACAAAATCAAAATAAACACTTATTAAATATTTAAAAAACTGATCGTGTAAAACTGGTCAAGTTTTGGCGCATAAATAGACTTTTAACTGAAAATTTTTGCATACATACACAAGGGAAAATTTGGGCTCTCATA
Organism: Stegodyphus mimosarum; assembly: GCA_000611955.2. Taxonomy (NCBI): domain Eukaryota; kingdom Metazoa; phylum Arthropoda; class Arachnida; order Araneae; family Eresidae; genus Stegodyphus; species Stegodyphus mimosarum. Next base: position 193,052 of record KK114330.1, read on the forward strand.
CAGCTAAGTAATTTAGCAACAAAACACAAGTGTTTATTAAACAATCTGAACTTTAGCTACTGTAACAGCTTTAGATATTGTTGCAATAATAATCTTGTACTTTTGAAATAGTTGAATTTGAAATATATCTGTTAATAAATGGCAATGTTTGAAACGCCAACACGAGAGCTGCGTGCGGTTCTCGCACGAAGTAAGATAATGATTTTGAATTTAAAAAGAGATAGAATACGTTTTGGCTATTAATTTTTGATGTTACCTTTTCTTCGACTTATATGTTGCAGTTATGAAATTGATCTATTAAATAAAGTTTGCTGTGTTCCAATGGAGTTTGCTTTAATTACGAAACAAGCATTACAGTCTTAATTATTTTTGGAGGCACCGGCGAGATAGAATAATCGTGCGTGCTTTTGAAATGAAAGCACATCTCCTGGAAAGCAAGGTATAGCATTTCTTTATTCCCAATTTCAAACGATATTATAAAGTTATTTGAACGAATTTTGATTTTAAACACTGCAGAAAAGCATACGAAAATGTGTTTTGCATCGTTGCAAATTTTAGTATAACTGTGCAAAAGTTTTCTGTGTTCTAAACTCAGTTTACTATTCCTTACTTAGTTTGAAGTGTCCATCATTGGACTTAGTTTGAAGTGTCCATCATTGGACTTAGTTTGAAGTGTCCATCATTGGACTTAGTTTGAAGTGTCCATCATTGGACTTAGTTTGAAGTGTCCATCATTGGACTTCGATAGTTTGAAGTGTTCATCATTGAACTTTAATACTCAAGTTTATCTTGCATTTTTACATATATATTTGAGTCGTAAATTATTGTATGTTATTTTATGGTGCATCACTGCATATCAACTGATGGTAACAGTCATAGGTTGTTCGGAATAAATGTGGTATTGCTTATTCTGAGCATTTAAACAAGTGCATTTAATTCCTTGTTGCCAGAGCACTTTATTTATTTATTGCAATTAAGTTGAGCTATTTTGAGGAAGCGTAAAGAACAGGGTGTTCGTAAACTTAAGAAGTAGAAAAAAATGTCTTTCTTAGGAAGAGCTCGTAAGGAGGATTTGCAGAATCTCGCAACTGAACTAGGTGTTCAGGTGACTGCTGATTTGAAAATAGTTGATCTGAAACAGAAAATTATTGAGAGCAGAGATTATGACGAAGTATTCGTCAAAGAAGTCTTAAACACGATAATAGAGGACCGAAAAGAGAGGGAAGAAAGAGAGGAACGTAGGAGACAGGAAGAGGAACGTAGGAGACAGGAAGAAGAACGTAGGAGACAGGAAGAGGAACGTAGGAGACAGGAAGTAGAGGAACGTAGAAGACAGGAAGAAGTAGAGGAACGTAGGAGACAGGAAGAAGTACAGGAACGTAGGAGACAGGAAGAAGTAGAGGAACGTAGGAGACAGGAAGAAGTAGAGGAACGAAGAAGGAAAGAACAATATGATTTAGAGAGATTAAAACTTGAAGCTGAGATAAAGTCTCAAACCACCGGACAGGTCCGGGCGAAAACGGAATTGCGACATCTGATGCAGAAATTTGACGACAAAGAAGGAGATATCAGTCTATATTTATCACTGTTTGAAAGGCAAGCAGAATGGGCTCAAATTGATAAAGAAGAATTTGTATCTCATTTGCTAGGACTACTTCCTTACGAAGTAACACAAATAATAGCTAGAGAACCCTCTGATAAAGCTAAAGATTATGAACATGTGAAGACTTTATTGCTAAAGCGTTTTAAATTAAGTCCTGAAAGGTTTAGGCAGAAATTCATGAAGCATCAAAAAAGTACCGAATCAACATGGGTGGATTTCAGCTATGAATTAGAAAATTATTGCAAGGAATGGGTAACTGGTTTGGGAGTTGAGAGTTTTGAACAGTTGTTGGACTTGATGGTGATTGATCAGCTTAAGCGTCGAGTCCCTCCTGAAATTCGAGATCATTTTCTTGACGAATGGGTAGAAATGATTTCGTCCAAGAAATTAGCCGAAAAACTTGATGCCTACGAAAACGTCCGTGGAAACTTCCAAAAAAATCTTGCAGCCGATCGGCGGAAAGGGAAATACAATCCAAAAACTCAAAGTAAAACAAATTCCGATGATAAAAATAATGCTGAAAATAAATGGCCTTCAAAGTTTAATTCGGGAAGCAAGATCTATCAACCTAGTAGTCCACGTCCAGATGATAAATATGAAAAACGAAAGTCACTGCAATGTTACCACTGTGGGTCCTATCAGCATCTAAGACCTCAGTGTCCAAAACTTAAGAATAGTACTGAATCTTCTGCTAATCTAAACAGAATTAGTTCAAGACCGGACGATGAATTTCTGTTACCTTATACTAGTATTGGATACGTAAATGGCTACAAAATTCCTATATTAAGAGATTCAGGTGCTAGTATTGATATAGTTTGTCGTAAATACATCACGCCAGAAATGCTGACAGGTGAAAAAGTGTGGGTGCAACAACCATTAGATTTAAATCCAACCTGTTTACCCTTGGCTGAAGTCGAACTAAACTGCGATCTCGGACATGTAATAACCAAGGCTGCCATTATTGGAAACGAACTCGACAAAGGAAGGTATTTATTAGGCAACCGAACTGCTGCACTACTGAATGAAAAAAAAGAACCTGAAAATCACTCTCACCAGGTTAATACAGTGACTACTAGAGCTCAAACGAAAAGAGATGCGGAACAAGTTTTTGAAAAATATGGCCGGCTTCTAAGATGCGATGTCAAATACGGAATGTATGGAACATCAGGAAGAAGAGGTTCTGGAAGGACTGGCATGGCATATGCATTTGTTGATTATGATGATAGACGAGATGCAGAGGATGCCATAAAGTATGAAAATGGACGAGAAATTCGAGGCCAGAGCATTGTTGGGGAATGGGCTAGAGGGCCATCCTATCGCTCAGGGGGTGGTTCTAAATATCAGCGAAGTTCAAGTTATAGAAGAGAGAGTTATGGACGATCATCACGTCAGAATAGTGAAGAATGTTATCGCTGTAGACGGACAGGACATTGGGCTCGTGATTGTCCTGAACTTGAAAGAGATAGATACTATCCTCGTTCTAGACATCGTTCTCGTACAAGGTCTAGGTCAAGATTACACCGTCACAAGAGGAGTATCTCACATAGTCGATCTAGGAGCCATGATCGTCACAGAAGGAGTTCTTCTGGCTATCGCCATAAAAGTAGAAGTGTAAGCAGAGATAAAAGAGTAAAGGCGAGGTCACCCAGCCGATCTGTAACACCATCCAAGTTAGTTTTCCGTTCACGATCAAGGTCGCATGGAAAAAGTCGAAGAAAATATGAAAAGTCATCTAAAAAGTCGCGTTCAAGAACTTTTCCCTTCGGAAAAGTTTCTCCGTTGGGGGAGAGATTGTAACAGCTTTAGATATTGTTGCAATAATAATCTTAAACTTTTGAAATAGTTGAATTTGAAATCTATATGTTAATAAATGGCAATGTTTGAAACGCCAACACGAGAGCTGCGTGCGGTTCTCGCACGAAGTAAGATAATGATTTTGAATTTAAAAAGAGATAGAATACGTTTTGGCTATTAATTTTTGATGTTACCTTTTCTTCGACTTATATGTTGCAGTTATGAAATTGATCTATTAAATAAAGTTTGCTGTGTTCCAATGGAGTTTGCTTTAATTACGAAACAAGCATTACACTACACTATAAAAGTGTATAAAGTATTTCTACAGCCTCCTTAGCATGCCTTCGTGGTGTAATGATCAGCACACTCGGCGCATATTCGAGAGGTCAGAGGTTCGAATTCAGGCGAGGACATTGCTCCTTTTTAAGTGTCTCAGTATCAAGAATCCTAATGCCTCTACAAGTGTTCTAAAACAAAATAACCTGCGTCTGGTAGCATACATATATAGTATATTCTAGAGCATAACTATGTAAGAAATTGCTATTCTCCCATCTTATGCCTTTCCAACTCAAGTTTTCATATCAGGTAGGGAACTGAAGTCACTTCAGATATTTAAAAATAAATTTTTATGCAAAATTACAGGAGCACCATACTTTGTGAGTAAATCAGCCCTGCACAGAGACTTTAAGCTACCATTTCTGAAAAATGACCATCATAACATCAACGAAATATTTTGCAGGATAGCTGAAATTTATGATCTGCGTGTAACTGCTGTTAGTTGCAGACAATATCTCAGGAAGTTTTATTGTTACGAAATGCCCAGCCACGATAGCTTCCCTGCAAAGCGGGTTTAGGGTTGCCAGAAAATGGCAAGGGAAGAAATGTTTGCCATATTTGGCGCCTAATCTCCCATTTGGCGATAAGATTGGCGATATTCTACAGACGGATGGAAAACGTTCTGGAACGAATTCTCACCGGATTGGACCAGAATGTTATCGAAGGCAGCCCAAAAGCTGTATGAACCCTGCCTGCACGTGGAATAGCAGTCAGTCAGTCAGTAACTAGTCTAACGAGTTGATCGTCAGTTTAACGTGTCTCGTCAGAGTCTTTTAGTCTATCGGATTTCTCGCACTCGAGTTTTATCGTCAGTCTACTGTTGAGTTGGTGCATTGAGAGTGTACATTGTTGAGGCTATCGTTGAACGCATCGCGAGCTGCAGCTTGGAGAGTCTTGAGAGTACGTTGAGTTCCGTTAAGACCGAACCGAGTCGGGAGCTACACTCTGGTGCTTTGCCATGAAGTTGTCTTCTCCGTTATAGCCTGGTAGCCTGAAGCCTATGATACTGATTGTTTCAGCGTGTTTGTTGTTGTTGTTTGACGACTGTAAACGTGTTTTTGTAGATGTCCTGAGTAATAGCGGCTAATAAATTGTGTTTTCATTCCTCATCAAGTGTTGGCGTCAAACACTTCAAATCCGCGAAACCGTACGAAACGTAGCAACATATTTCCCTCCCGATCAGAGACGTCATCATTATATGAACTCTTTGATTAGTTTACCATCTGTTCATTTTTTATGACTGTTCAGGATAATGCATCCAAATTGTTCATTACACTTCTTTCAATCTTGTGGGGTTTAATTCAAACCTCAGATCCCACTTCTGCTGTTGGTTTAGAAGATAAAACTTCGTGAATTTCTCACTGTCGAGTCTTTAAAATATTTCAGTTACTTATAAAATGTCCACTTTTAGCAGTAGTCAAGAGAAACAACAGTATCAAAATATCTAATTTTACTAATTAATATGTGCTACAAAATTTCTAACGCAACTTACAGATAGGTATTCTAAACATGTTGCTTCGGAGTGCTGTCTTTATTCAAAAATAACTTGGCAATGAGATAAAAATTAAAATTCTTGATATCCAGCTAGTTCTCATTCCCCACTCTCGTGCGAATTAGCATTCATTAAGACGGCAGGGATAGAAAGAAATACTAGAGTGAAAGTTCTGATTGAAACTTTAACTGTTATTATAAATAAAATTATTTGATAATTTCATAAATTCGGCCATTCCGATTACAAGAAAAAAATTTAAACCCATCAGGGTTTCAAGCGCTTTTTGCTAAATGTAAAAGATAAGAATGTACTTTCTTAGATGAGTGAATTTTGTAAACATCCTGCCTCAATTATAGACTATGTTACACCTTTACACTATAACATCCTAAGAAAATCATTTTTGTAATCTGTGCTTCAAGTGTCATACTGAATAAGACTATCGATATTACGAAATGGTATGTCTTGAATGCTATTGTTATGCTCTTTACAGGTATCAATGTACTGAAAATGTATGAATGTATGAAATGTATGAAATGAAAATGTATGAAAGCGAAAGCTTAACGTTTCATCCACAGCTGAAAATCTGAGCAATTATATGTCTGTTAAAAGATTAAGCGCGTATACATATACAAAAAATGTACGATTAAATCATTCATTGTTACTAGTAATATGTCATGAATTGCATACAGAATCAGAATATGAACGTGAAAATGATATATTGTAAATGATTTATTTCCTTCATAAGAAAAGTGCTTACAAAATGCCTAATATTTTTTATTATAAAAACTACAGCGGTTATCTTCCTCATCCAGTGTATTTTCTTGTCTCTTATTAAGAGACATTGGGCTCCATCAATGGCTCTGTGGTTAAAACCACTGAATGCTGGGAGTTCGACCTGAATTCGAGCTTAGACAAAGGGGTTTTTTTTCAAGGTTTTCCTCATGTGTAACGTGAATACGAGCCAATTTCCCTTACAAAATCCCCCACAAAGGCAACCCTTCCCGTAGGAAGATAACCCTCATGTGCTTTGCCATATTCAAATAGCAAACTTACGGTACGTAGATCGAATGCAGTGAATTTCATGATAAAAGCGGGTAAAAGAATCAATTAATAATTAACAAGCATAGCTGAACTAATCAAAGGAGCCAAAAGAAATACTGCTTTAATTTATACAAATATCTGTGTTCATTTTCTTGTATTTCTTTGTGATTTTTCTTAGCCGCCGCATTTTCTTGGAACTCGTTAAAGTACATAGATTGAATTCTATGAATTTTACAAAAAGGAAATGTAGAAAAACATCCTTTCATTAACAATTTACAAGCTTCAATGAAGATGAAAGAAATGTTGCTGTAATTTATGCAAACAATCGCACTCGTTTACTTGAATTTCTTTGTATTCATTGTACTTTAATTCAAATGCATTTTAGGCTATCGTGTATTTGTTTCCAATTCATTCACCTATTTTGAGCATTTTTACGATAATTTTATTTTTCATTCGTGGTTTATTTGTGTAAATTATTGCAGATATATTTTATCGTATTTTAAATCTTTAAGAGCTCTTATTTGTAGTTTTTGTTATTCTGTGTAAATAAATATTGGAATTAAAAAAAAATTGGCCAGCGAAAAATAAGTCACACAGGCTGTTCAAATTTACTGGGCCTTGGCAGGAAATTATTGTCTCGTTGGTGACTAATCGCAAACTTGATTTTCGAAGTTTTTAGAAAATAGAACGTTTTGGTAGCGCCTTTCTTCCTTGGATACTGAACCTATTGCATGATTGCTGTGGATAACATCCCGATTCATTCCAAAAATAACATCTGATCAAATACTGTGGCCTTCGACTGAATAGCAAATGTCTGAAGCAAAATCCAAATTATAATAATTATTGTCTTTGGATATGAAACTCCAGTGGTTCATCTGCAAACCATTTGAACTCCATCTCGAAAGACTTCGATCTCGCTTATCTCTAATCAGCAAACACATCACCAATGCATCTAGATTGAAATTGAGTAGACGCCTTAATTGATGCTTCAGAGCTGCAGTTTTGTGAAAAGTTTTAAGTGGTTACTACAAGCTTTAACTAAAGACACACCATACTCATATTCTCAATGTCCCTGAAATCTGAGATATTAATTTACGTCTACGATTTGATTATTATTTTATTATTGGAAATTAGAGCATTTTAAATAGTGAAAAAATAATGTGAACAGTGCATTTTTATCAACTTAAGTTACAGTGTATGTGTTACGAAAAAACATTAAATCGCTTCATGTCCTTCTGTAACAAGGTTTGTATGAAATTCTTGTGATGCCAGAAATCTCTGAGTAAATTTCTATATTTTAATTTCTTGCCCACATTTAAATATTGATCAAATGCAAATTATTAATAATTAAAATTAGTAATATATTAATTATTAATTAATAAGTAATATTAATAATTAAAATTATTTAATGTATTATTTGATGCAAAATTACTTAAAGACATCTTTTCAAGCTCAATTGATAGTGTTGAACGTATAAAAAAACACAGAACTAGCAATTTAGTGATTGTGACTCATCAGCTTTCTTAAATGACACCTTTCGCTTCAATAACTTCCTTTCGCTAAGCAAAAAAAAAAAGAAAACAAAATTAAGAAGCTCCTGAAAGAACTGCAAGCTGATTCCATGACTGGAACTTCTTAAAAATCTACGATACCTAAGATTATAGTATGCAATGAAACTCAAATTTTTATTTCAATTACATTTTTAATAAAATCGTTTGTGTTCTTAAAACTTAAAGCTGAAGTTAATGAGAATATTTTAGGTGATCCATCAAATGCTCTTTCAAACTCAGTCCTCGATAAAGTAAGACGCATCCGGTCTATGGATTTCGATAACTTATTTAAGCATGAAATCATCCATTGCCACTGCTTTTAAACCATAAAGGATACCTTAATATTCTCTGCCACACTGGCACATTCACAATCTGAATATGATTCTAAGATCGATGCAAAGGCAACTTCCAAGGAATAGGTTCAGTTCTTTATCAAGAAATGCCAACCAAGGATACACTAGTACCAGTTTCTGTACTCAACTTTCCACGAAATTTACAGGTGACCAGAAAGAATTATTAACGACTTCAAAGACAGTAGAATATTTTCATTATTATTTCTATGACTGCAAAAACCTGCTGCACGTCAAACATTGCACTGTCACTCTCAACATATTGCATTGGCACTCTCTTTGCACTATTATTAAACTTGGAAGCCAAACCAATACGGTAAAGTATAGAGGTTCATCAGCACAAAGAAGATTTTGATGTACTTTTAAGAAAATCTTGCTTGGAAATAATATGTGATCCTTGAAACAACAAGGAATAATTAAAGAATAGAATGGTTTATCTTGAATTTAGGTAACTGATGCAGTTAATAAAAACAAATAGTAGAAAGTCCAGTCGGCAAGAAACGGCAGCATTTATTCCTTCAAAAGAAAAGTACTGGACTCTGCAGAATTTACTTCACCTATAAGATGGAGTTCACCATAGCCGATGGGAAGTTAAGTGAAAGAAATTTATCTTAAACCAAAATCTCGAGCCCTTAGTATTTTTTCAGAGTTTCACTAAAGCCTTTTTGGAGCCTGTTGGGTTGTTGCGAAGATATCCTATCAAGTACATAAACCATAAACGTGCTTTATGAGACACAGCAAATATAGAGAAAATTGCGCAAAGTTTTTGATGCATATGACACTTCAAAATGAGCTTTAACGTATACCAAAAGTGATTACTGCGCTTAATGTGTAGAGATATTAGGTTATTTTGGAAGCGGAAGACGAGAAAAATGAGCAAGGCCCTCATCGGGCCTCCATCCACGGACCTCTCGAATATGCGCTGAGTGTGCTGACCAGTACATCACGAAGGCATGCTAAGAATATGGGAGAAATACCTTATAAACTCCCCTTTTTAAAGGACGACTGGGGATTAGAGGACCCAATCGCCAAATCCTGGTGGTGGAGAATCAACATCCACCACCATTTTTAGTTCCAGTGCCACTGTCATTAGGATTTTTTTGAAGATGGGGACGTGACAAATAATGAGCAATACTTCACCGGGACTCGAACTACGGATCTCTCGAATATGCCCGAGCGTCCTGCCCACTACACCACGAAGGCATGCTAAGAAGGCGGGGAGAAATACCTTATAAATGTAGTAGTACCATTTGAAAGAATCACTTTAGGCATTTTCGGTCAATTACCTGGGACAACTAGAAACAACAAGAACGTTATAATTCGAAATCATTTTAGCAAGTGGTCAGAAGTTTAAGCCATTCCTGTCTAGAAAGCTCTGACTGTTACAGAGTTGAAAAGCTATGTGAGATTTTCGGCGAGGGAAAGATTCGGATAAATCCACCACACTTTCGGACGACATGGTACAGAGATTTGGTAGAACCATCATGGGTTGCCTTTATTGTTCTTAACTCAGAATCAAGAGCTCTGAGAGACCCAAAATTACTGTGTAAGTGGCTTTAGTGGCAAATCTATTGACGCCATAGTAAAGGCGTTTGGCAGTTGCATTAGAATTGACAGATATTTTAAACGTTTCCAGAAAGCATATTTTCAAGACATTAACACAACTTTTTCTTATATGTTTTGATAGTATTAATCTCATCTTGAACTGTATTATGAAACATAAAATTGCAAAAATAGGCAGCTAGCCGAGAGTTTTATGTTAACACGTTGGAGAATTTACTACCCAATGATTTTAATCGTATCTTTACAAGCGATTTAGCAGTTCTTGTATAAACTTTGAAGATGCGTATTTTTAATAGAAATGAAGCTGAAATTTTTAGAACTGAGTATTTAGGATTATATATTTGTTGCTGTGTTAAAAAGAATTTCAGCATTTGCCCTTTTTTTCATTGTGCTAGTTTTAGGTGTTCTTACCTTAGAACAAAAATACTGCTTTTGTTTGGAACTGCAGTAAAGATTCAAGTTTCCTCTTTACCTGGCTTGTTTATTCAGAACTATTATTGAAACTATACTGAGTAGCAAGAACTGTTTTGGGGAACTTCTTTGCACCCATTAGGAAATTCTTTTATACACTAATTTCAGGAAGGAAAACTATCGACATTTGGCAAAGGCGGATATTCGAAAAACGAGAATTTGGATGAGAATTCCGTCGTATTGTTACGTGCGTACGGGTTCGTTATATATTGAATGCACAAGTCGTTAAAAAGTTAACAAAAATTTATTCTTCCACAACAAATAAATTAAAATGCTGAAATATTTCTTCACAGATCTTCGCACAATATCACAATATCTCAAACGTTTAGCAAAAACTCAGTTCAAAACAGATAAAATAGTTCTATCTCACAGCGAAAT
>KK114330.1:207007-225118 GCA_000611955.2 Stegodyphus mimosarum
AGATTTTTCTGGATGGCAACAGTAATTACGAGATATTTATTTATTAATCATTAAATGCGCGCGCTCTTTTATTTTTATTGCTATTTTTTTTTTCGACGTAGCTTTCTCTTCAAAAATCGTCTGCGTTGCTAAGGCAACATGAAGCAAATCTAATTACAATTCTAAATAAATAGCCAAATAAATGTGAAATTCGTAACAGTATTGTGCAAGACCTTTAGACCATTGACCTTTAGAGACTAAATTTCAGTTTTCTCTTCCAGCGTCTGTGAATTTGAGGAGATATATAGCAGATTTTAACGCACTGGAGATGTGTTATTGTTCTCAGTTTACGATAAATTCCTTCCCATTATAATGAAAGTAAAAAAATACGAAAGCACTTTGCTTTTAATCGAAGATGCCTAATATGTTTTATCTCCTTACTTCCTTCTCTGGCAAAATATTGCTAGAAGTAGTTATTCTTTTGGGTTCCTAATTAATTTCTCACAAGAACGCTTCACTAAAATGTATAACAATGGAAAACATAGAAAATTAACTATTCCATAGTAGTGAATCGAATCACAGAGTTACCATTTTTAAAAGAATTCAGTAATTACTTCAGGATCACACAAGAGCGGGTATCCTCATTTTTTATCCTTACCCCATTATTAACCCGGGTATCATCGTATAGACTGTTCACTTTTTTCAGAGAGGAAAATATGAAAAATAATGCCACATGTCTTCACCAAGAATTGAACCACGAATCTTCTGTTTTCTAGTTAGATGTGCTAATTCAAAAACAGAACTCAATAAAAATCGTTATTACATAAGAACACATGGAGGAATGTCTTCAGTTATCCACAAATGATCTTTCTTTGGGTTTCTGTAACTACCATTTTGATTTATTTCGTATAAATAATTTAATAATTATATTATGATGATCTTGCTTATAAAGTCTTTTGAAGTTTAACTCGCTATAGTTCTGCAAATAAAATTTCTGTAAATGAAAATTTATTAACACATAAATACTAGTTATTATTTTTTTACCTTGAAAACCAACTCTGAGTATTCCCGAGTTTCATTAAGGGCCTATAAAACCATATTAAATAGTACACTGCGCAAAAAAGGGAGGACAGTTCTATATCTCCTGTTCTACTGGGCCGATTGATGAAATTCGACTTGCGTTTTTCATGTCTCGAAAGCTCGAGAGCTTAGACTTATATATAACATTTTTCTAATATAGATATTTTTGACACAAAATCGGACTTTTTTTTAAAAGACATGGCATTTTTTTTCCATATTTCGATTCTACGACTCAAATGATGCGAAAGTGCCAAGTTTTGTAAAAATCGCACGAGCAGTTTTTAAAAAATTAGCTCTCAAACTTTTAGCTCCCCCATGTTAATTGAATTTGGCATATATTTATTAATACCTCTTTTTATATTAAACTTATTTGATTCTTCTTTTCGCATTTCGAAATTTAGGTTCATTCCAAATAAAATTCGTCTATTTTGTATTTTTAAATATTTTTTTTAATTTTTCAAAAAACAAATTTGAATTATAAAATATGAAACTTTTACCATCATCTTAAAGTAGAGTTATTTCTAAGCCTACCTGCAAAAAATTAGTTTGTTAATCAAAATTTCCTAAGATATACTTGAATTTATATATTCACGCGTTTGGAAATTTGGCATATTTGTTTTAAGAGATAAAAACGCCAAATCTGGTTTACGTACTATTAAAAAATTATTAAATAATTTAATTATTTGAACGTATGAACGATGCCTTTTTTTCCGCTCGTATAAAATTAAAAAACGGAAAGGCAAATAGGTTGCTATAAATTAAAAACTTCGTTAAGTGAATTATTCTTGGCGCAAACTAAAAAAAAAAATTTAATTTGTCCCTAAATTTCTTACCAAATTTTACAAAATTTAACATTTAGGCATAATTTAAATAGTATAATCGAAATACGGAAAACAAAGTTGGTGTGTTGTTTCAGAAAAAGTCCGATTTTGTGTCAAAATGCCTATGTTAGGATAATTGCTATATATAAACCTACATATATTGCTGTATAAAAATATGTATCCTAAGCCGCCCTTTCAAGACATGAAAAGCGCAATTTGAATTTCGTCAATAGGCCCACTAGAACGAGATATAGAACTGTTCCCCCCCCCGCAGTATACATACAGCCTAAAATCATGTTAAAAGAAGGAGTACCAATTAATAAATACACAAATTCATTTAAATAGGAATAGTATGTATGCACTGGAGTTTCATCTTTCAAAACATCCAAAGACAAATCAGGGGAAAATGAAAGGTTTTATAATGGTGGCAGTAACAGTGGTAGTTCGAACTGAGTCGTCAGCGATTCGTTAATGGGAGATATAAGAGATTATAGGGAAGGTACAGGGGAGAGAGAGGATGAAGCTCATTTTTCAGTATCTCATCGTTATTTGGTGTGGTCAAATCACTGCGTCCACAAGCTGGGTCAGGAATATGACTTCACATGTAATCGTGTTGTGAGATAATACTATTATGGCTACAGGAGGTGAAATAATATGAACGGAAAAATAAATTTTCCAAACTGAAAAAATACAATAATCTACTAGCTAAATTCTCTTTATGGCTATTTTCTGTGGACTATTGTCTGAAGCTTCCATAATGTTTCAGAATATTTTTTGTCCTGGAAGTTTGTAAGTATTTCTCCAATTTCCCAGTCTACGACAAGAATGCTGCTTTAAAATCACACCTCTCCAAATCACCCCTAAAGATTATTCAGTATGCAGTCGCCCATGCTGCAATAGTAACAATAGCCTATTATTTCAGAATAGTTTTCCTCTGCTGGTCTGTCTCTTAACCTCGGCAACGATTGCTGTGAAGGTGGTCGAGTCACTTAATTGGCTATAATCCCCTAATTTCCTCTATGAAGTGAGGACGACACACATTACGATCTTAAGTGAGGGGAAAATACTTACGACCCCTCAGTACCTATTTTAAAGCAACGGCCTATAATTGCTATATGTTTAGGTCCATATTACCTTGTAGGACGGTCTGGTCTGTCTTCTAATGTAACAGCTGAAATACGTGTAGAAACCACACAGGAGAAGGATAAAGAAAACCCTTTATTAACTCTTTTAAAATTCACAATGCGTCTCCTTGACGCTAATACGCTACGCCTAACTCTGGCGGTAACTCAAATAACAAGAACTAAACTAAAATTTCGAAGATATTAACAAGTAGTAGAATTACGCTACAGGGCTCAGATAATCCAGTTTTATAAAGCAACGTCGAATATCTAGTGGCAGCAAAGTAAAAGCTGCTACATCACGTTAACCAGTAATAAATGCAAAGCAGAAACTCACGCTACAAAAAGTAGAGTTTCCCCCCCACACACACACTCTCTAACTTCCCTTCTAGAACTCAGTATTTAAGCCTTTCTCCTCAAGGTAGAATTTGCATTACTTCACGCGCGCTATTAAATTTAAATATTCTGGCATTGACAATTAGGGGAAATGAAGGGTTATAGGAAAGTAAGCATAAAATTAAATTTAACGCGTTAGTTAAAATAAATATAAATCTTTACACCCTAATAAACTAACTTTGAGCATGTGATTTAAAAATCATTTCCCATTTCTTCTTCAATAGTCTTCCACAATACTTGTGGTACAATGCTTCAAACTTGTGGCAAAATTTTTTACTTCCATTCTACAAGGTATTTTCTTCTTCTTTGCTGTGTCTCTTCTTGGTGTAAATGAAAGCACTTCCGGCTAGCAGTCTGAAAGTCTAAAGTTCGAATCCCGGTAAGAACTTGCTCATTTTCTGATGTTTCCTGCTCTGAAATAAGCCAAGTGACCACTTGCATACCCACTGTCGAAAATCGAAATTAATCATTTATTTCGGTTGATACGAAAGGCTTATAAAGTACGTGTATGTTTAACCATTAAACTGAGATTTTTTTTATTAATCCAAAGGTGCAATTTGCCCACAAGGACAATAAATTTCGTTTTAACATTTTGCGTTGATTCACTAAAAGTGTTGTTTTACTTTTTAAATTGTCGCCACCAAATATTATCGCCCGGTTTTATATTTGAAGAAATTAAATAATGAAGAATGCGCATAAATGTATGTATATTTCTCGCATTGTGATAAAACGACGGTTCCTAGAGCCATCGAATTTTGAATGACGTAATCCGACTGCGAATATGGGCATCCGGAAGCCCAAATTTTAAATTTGGAATTTGTTTTATTATCGATTTCATATTTTGTAGAACTTTAACGAATTTTTGATTAGCAAACTCAAGAATTTGAAAGCTAGCAATGGCAACATTGTACAGAAAAAACGATTTTTATCTCCAGCGCGTGATGCTGTGTATCGGAAATTCTAAAGATATACTCAATTTAAAATTATTTTGCGGTATTGCTCTTGAACTGAACTTTATGGTTTAAGTGCGAAGAACATGATATTTAGAAAATAAAGGTAACACACAAAATGTTAAAAAAAAAAAAAAACGCCCCTTTGGACGTAATTTAAAATCTGAAACCTTTCAGATTTTCTTTTATTTTTTATTTTTTTTTTATTTACTTATTTTATTGCACAACTTTTTGTAAGCAATGAGACTATCCTGCAAGTCCTAGCGAACACCATGCTTTTTTGTACTCGTTGTTGAGTATGCTGAATAAACTGAATACAGTAAACGCTGAATACAGCTTTTCTCTTTTACGAATAAAAGAGAAAATCTCTTCAAATTCCCTCGCCCCATTTTTTGTAAAAGCGAATAGACGTTGAATTAGCTTCTAAAAGGCATGAAATATATGTATTTTATAGACCAGAAATATTAATTTGTAGCTTTAGAGAAGGTGATTTTGCTATTTAGAATTATTGTGATTTTATTTATAATAACAGCTTCATCATTTATTTTCAGGGTTTTTTTTATCTATTCCATTAATCTTTCTGTGCGTGAAAAAAAAAAAGTTGTTCCACCTGCCTGCCTACGTTATCCTAACCTCTAAATCCGAATGAACATTCTTTACTTGCAGTTTCGGTAATTGCAAGCGTTGTCGAAAATGTCCTTCCGTGGTTCCCTGATGGAGTGGGGAGACAGAAGGATTTCTCTACTTGGCTTCCTGCACTAAAAGCTATTATTTTCAACACTTCTGCCTTGCCATTCATCATTTCGCCCGTCTCTGAGTAACTTCAACTAACATCACAAAACTCGGTAATAGAGGCGCCATCTATTGCAAGATATCGCAGTTATTTTCATATGCAAAGTAAGATTAATACAATAAACAGGAGGCTTTAATGCTAACTAGAACGTCCTTTTCATTTTGATTTCATTCGTGGCAGATTAAATGATTGAAAGGGAAAGCTGGATGATAATTATTTGTACAATATCTATTTGTTAGTTGTATGGTCGTATAAAATATGCAGGTTGAACTGCGTCCCGGTACCAGTGGTGTCACTTACCTACGGTTCAAAGGGTGAGTAGAAAAAAAAAATGCGAATGAATGAGCGAAAATGAAAGCCAAATATTAGTAGTCCATAAGCTATCCTAAACATAATGCCCACATATTTGTCCAACACGACTATCCAATATATGAGAGCTCATTCCAAGTTAATGTAACTAAAAACGGGAAGTGGAAATGTTCAGAGGAGAGTTTCATGTTTATTCTGAATTTACAGGAAACCTTCAGACTCTGAGCTCACACTTCTACAGAATGGTCATAAACATATTGGCAGGGAGTTTAATTTATCAGTGGTCAGAGGTTATCGCTTGTCTTAGTCTCCCTACCCACTATACAAATTTGCTTTTACTCTTCCTTTGACCCCAACAGCGGCCGAGTGGTCAAAGACTGCTGAAGAGTGGTAGATCGTCTTGGGTTCGAACCCAGGTGAACAGGCTGGCTGCACAATTAATTGGCTTTTATAGTTTTCCCCATCTGTAACGTGAATGGAGCGAATTCCCTTACAAAATCTTCCACGAAGGTATCACTTCCCTTAGGTAGGTAGTCCACGGATGCGTTGCCATAGATAAATAACTTAACCGAACCTACTTTTGAATCTGGTATTTCCTTTGTCCTATTTAATGTCCTATTATCGCAGCTCTCCTCCTCTTAATGTTCTTAGCAACCACATTTAAGACTCAAAATCATTCACAAAACTTATTCTTGCTCGGGGCTAGATAAACCACAAAACAACATAAACACGTGCTTAAAGCATCAAGGAAAGGAGGGCACCCCAAAAAAGTCCTTAAATATTCAAGAAAGGGGTTACCAAAAATTTTCCCTTTGCCGGTTTTACCATGGAATGCATGCTGCAGATAAACTAAAGACGAGAGAGAAAAGGATTGAAGAAAAGAGTGGATTAAACACATGTGGGAGCCCCAAAATCTTTTAATCTGGTCCTGTTCTTGCTCAATGTACTATTAGTATTAGCAAAATGAATGTTCTAGCAGAATGAAATGCTAGATCTATTAACCATTAAAAGAGTGCATCATGTTGTGCAGTGCAAGAACTAGATTTCTGTGCATTGCCCTCGCCGGGACTCAAACCACGGACCTTTCGAATACGCGCCGAGTGTACTGACCACTACACCACGAAGGCATTCTAAGAAGGCAGGGGAATACCTTATAATATGATGCATCATATAATGTTCTTTATTATCATTACTGCTATCTCATATATGCCATATACTGAATACCAATTTACCAACCAAATAATTTACCAACCGAAACTTGACCATAATTCCATATGCCATAAGAACACCCTGATTATGCAACGGCCTTCGCTACAGTGCACCAAAAGTATGGAAATCCCTGCCCATATTGCATCTGATCAGGAGAGGTAGTAATAGTGTCCCATGTTTTGAGAACTTTTTTAATTTGAAATGAGTTACGTATGACGTATTAATTGACGTACATTTAATTGCTACTGCGAAAAATCCTATTTCTGTAATTTATGTAATTATTATCTGCTGTATTTTGTTTTTGGTTATTGACTTCTACACAAAGAAAAAAGATATGCGAGGCTTTTGAGTTACAGAATGTTGAAAAATACAGTTTAGATTTTCTTAATTGCTGTTAGTAGCTCCTTAAATCTTTATTTCCATATCTAAAGAATTTCATTAGATTTCAGGATTATTGACTTTTATTTCAATGAATAAGTGTGGAAAAAAATTAGAAATATTAGCTCTAAATTAGTAACAAAATAGGAACTAATTTTTACATTGTATCTAGCAATACTGTGACGTGAATTGATGCATTAAGTATAAAAACCTTTTATTTTCCCATGTTTACTAGTCGACGGTTAAGGTTTGAAAATAAAGTTTCGGGACTTATGTTATTATACTAATATTCATGGATGAAATATGTTATATGTCTTAAATTGCAAATACGTCTTTTTTCTAGGGCCGTCTTAACAGAATCATTGATCTTCTGGCTTCTTAACAATAATAACAATAAATTTACCACAAAAAGGGCATTCATATTATCGGACATCGGAGCAGTTTCTGTAGCACTATAACGTCAAAACAGCGCTACTTTTCTCCCTTGCAGAATACATAAGGATCTGAAAAAGCGTAGATTTTTCGAATTCCGAAGATATGGAATCGAAGGAATCTCGGGTTCTCTTGCTGTGAATTAATACATGAAATGCAGTCAAGTCTCGTTACCTCTCAGTGTTATAGACCGAAAATTCCGTACAGGAGGATGGCTTTCGTAATAATTACACATGAAAATTTCTGCCAGCTTTTAATGTATCCGACTTCATATAGGGTGTGCATTGGAAGAACAGGAATCAAATTGCACAGAGAGAGAGTCATTTTTTAATAATAATCAAGAAAATACCATTTATTCATGACACTCTGAGCAACTTTGAAATTTCAGGGCTAAAACAGTGACGCTCGAAGGGTTAAGCAAACTGAAAAAAATTATTAATAAACATTGCTCAGTCCCATGGATTATATCTGAATGGTATGCTAGACTTCTTGAGCAAATGATATATGCTGTTCTAAGGAAACTAATCTTATTGGCTAATTTTCTTTATTGCCTGTTAAATAGCATTAATTCTGTAATACCACACCCAGCGAAAATATGTATTACAGAAGTCAGTAGCAGGTTTTCAGTAGACGGTTCCGCCTGAATGACGACGATCCGGCATTCTCAGCATTACACAAAAAGTTTGGACACTTTTGTGACAAACACTGCACTTACACTAATTACAGGATTTTCTGTCTCGTTTGTACAGTCTGCATTTCAGAACTGGTTGTCGCTAACTCCTAACTCAAATTAGCACTAAACGATACTATATTTCAAGGATGTTGAAAAAGTGACTGACAAACTTAGCAGCATTCTGGTAAATAATTTCGGAAACCGTTTTGAAAATCTGGCAGCGAGACGTGATCTATCTCAAGATAGATCACGGCTTACTCTGAATATACATGGCCACAATTTGACGCACAGCTCAGAGACAGATTTATAGGATTACGATGTCTCAACTGTATAAGATTCCGGGTTCCATGTGACAATCAATCATTAAATAATTTTTAAAAAATAAAAAGCATGCATTGTGTTTTAACTCTTTCAGTCCCACTGGGTTCTGTAAGTCCCAGTAGATGTTTAAAGAAGCCTAGAGGGAATTACACGCATCAGTCAAGTAGTTGATGTCTCACTAGTAGTAGGTGTCATTTCTAACATCTGGACTATAAAATTGTATATGGTAAACCATAAACTACCACTACAATATGGAAGACCATCATCCAGTTCCAAATTGTTGAATATAGGAGATCACTTATCCATCGAAGGGCCCACTAGAAGAAGGTGTCAAAGTTGTACCAAGAAAAAACAAGAGAAAAGAACTAAAACAATTTGTGTGGCATGCACTCTGCCATATGCAAAAAAACTGTTTTACTTCTTATCACACATAAGTTATGAAAATAAACAGTAGTTTCTTTTGATTTTTTCTTTTATGTGTCAACAATTTTATACTAATGGGACACATATGTCCCACCATTACCACCCAGTGGGACATATTTATCCCAGGCCCATGGAATCCCACCATTTTAAAATAAAATGTTTAAAATGACATTTTTCAATCCTTTGTGATAATTACCAAGAGAACATAAAAAAATCAAGTCAATTGAAACAAACAAACAAATTGGGACTGAAAAGATTAAGATGAGGACCTCCAGTATATAAGTGGCGCTCCATTTCACTTATTAAGAGAACACTTATTCAGTCCCCAGTATGAAGTATTAAATTTAAAGTATTAAATGAAGGCCATCCCTCACCGGCAGTACCCTTTCCCTGTACCAACTGCAGTCCTGCAATTTTATCGTCAAACTACAATTTGTCAGTTTTTTTCCATATTCACTGTGTCAGATTACTAGACCCTTCCATTCCGAAAGCAGGCAGAAAAGCGCTCATCTAACAGAGTTCAGAAATGCACTTTCATTAAAAGTTGATTTAGAGACAAGAGTGACGGTATTATTACTCGGATTGTTACTTGGTCAATCCAATTATTGTCCAATGTCTTAACCTATAATTGATTAAAGAGGAAACAGATCATAAATAAGAAAGTGAGTCATGGCCTATGCCAAATATTTTTAAATATTTTGTTTAAGACATTAAATTAAATATATTAAATTAATATATATTATTGTTTAATATATTAAATTATTTAAAAATAGGCCAAATATTTTTAAATATTTTGTTTAATTTATGTATGAATTTTTCAAGAACAAAAATTTAACGTTTACTGTCCCAAAAAAGTTTTCCCTATAAGGTTTCAAAAGATATTTCTAAATCTCTGGTAGAATTTTGAAGTAAGTTTTAATTTATTGAGAAACGATATTTGTACTAACAGTTTCTCAAAGTTACGTTTTAATCTCTAGTTAATATTATGGATGGTGTATACGGTAAATACAAATTCACAGTTAATCTGAAAGCAGTTAAAAAACACTAGAAAAAGGAACAGACATTATCATAATTAATATAAAATACTATTATCAATTTACGTTTACTTTTAAACAATTTATTCTGAAGAATAAGTTCATTTAGGTACTCAAATTAAATGAGTATTCAAAGCAAAATAGAACAAACACACTTTAAGTAAACATCAGTAAAAATGAAGAAACTAAACTGTAAATGGTATTAAAGAACAACATAAGGAACTTTAACAATATCACAGATTTCAAACCCTCCTAAAATAGTCCCTAGAATATTTTATTTTGGAGTATGGTTTTCCTTCTCGAAGATCTTTAAGTTTATCTTCCGAAATATTATCTTGCCATTCAGCAGACTGTGGTCTTGTCCTTCCAAGTAATCGACAAGTCAGAATAAAGCAAAATTACTTGAAATAATATCAGTGATCTTCATAAGAAATACTTGACATTGAAACAATTGAAGCCTAAAGTTATATGCATTAGTCGTGTTGTTTTCGTAGAAATTTAAAGAAATAATTAGTCAGGACTATGGTTAAAGTAGTGAAGCCAACAGTGAAGAGAAAATTGAACTAGAGCGTAAATGAAAGTTGTGAGGTTTATCCTAAGTTTATTAACAGTTATTTTAAGTTTTGTTTCTGTCCTATTATTCTAATTTCAGCTTACAATTTCCTGCCAAAATGTAAATTCAGAAACGCAGTGAATGCAAATGAGTAAGAGTACTATTTAAGTCGATGCTTCACCGACTTCTAGGGAGAGAGTCTGGTTTCCTGACTAGCGCGCGTTTACCTTTTGGCTGCGTTCTCCCTGAGCTACTACGCTCGGCCATACTTTAGGAACTTGCTTGGCTTCGCCGATTAAATTAATATTTAGGGGTCAACTTCTTAGATTTCTGATAGCTTCGGCTATGCCTTTCAGATAGCTCAGTTAAGCTGGTTTAGTTTCATTTTATAGTTTTTTAAGTTCAAGCCCATGTGGCGACTTTGTGTAAGTTCCAAGTAGGAACTAATTGTAAATATTATGAAAAATAAAGGGTAGGTAACCCTTCTTAAGACTTGTCAGGACTGAGTGTTCGGTGCATATTCTTTGCGAACATATTCGTGAAATACTTTAAGTTCTGATCTTGAACAGGGAGCTGAATGCAGCTATGTTCTGTGGTAGAAAACTGTGGTTAAGTGGTAGAAGAACTGCACTTCAGAAGCATTTAAAATCCTCTTTTATTAAACCACAATTATATACAGCCACTTCCCAACTCGGGAGCGATGCAGAAAATAATAACCGCACTTGGGTCTAAACTGAACAATCAAATAATTTAAACTAAATTAAATAGAAATTAAGTAGTCGTTGCTCACAGAGCTATAAACGCGAGGTTGGCCTCTATGCTAAATGGTGCGTAGCAAGATTTAATTAATACTAATGCACTTAGAATTACTTCAATAAGTAATAGAGTAACAGCGCTAAGGCTTAGAGTTTAAATACTAGCTGGTCAGGCGAACGTCGAACAGAGCAGCCGTGATCTGAGACTAAAAGCTCTCTCACGCTGAGAACTTCCTACCTATCGCTTAAATAGAAACTTGGCTCCATTTCAAATTAGCATAAAGCTGAAACGCGCGCTTATTCTAACGGAAGTTGAAATAAGAACAGATAGAAAAAGGCAAATTAAAATAAAACTGTGTTAGTTTAAACTAAAACCTTACAGACTTACGTGTTTTTTCACACGCTTAAGCGATTATTCGCTTGCTAGTGTTCGTGGGTTCTAAGACAGAACTTTGGAATTAAATTAGTAAAACCCCACAAAGGTGTGAGCGCTTGTCAATTATTCATCTTCCAGACCAAGATCAATAGACAGGCAAGGATAGCTTTTTCTCAGCGTTCGAGTTCAATTACGTCACTTCTCTTACAGAAGGGACAGGAACGAAGACGTATATACAATTAGTTCTTCAAGGCAGTAATTACTTTGGAGCAAACTATGAGGCAACGACGTCACAAGTTCAAATATTTCTGGTCGAAGAATTTTGCTTAAAAATTTACTCAAAAATAAGACCCACTCTAATATAAGGCATGTTAGAGATAAATTTTAAGAAATACAAATGTAGATGAATATGCTACGAACCATGGTTCTGTTTGGAATTCATTTGTTTGTGATTAGAATGAAAAGCAAGCCACTTAATTAAAAAGAATATTTTACTATGGCACAGTACAAAAGAATAGTAAAAATGAATAATATAGTGTTTCTTTTTAGATATACCGGTAAACAGTATAGTGGATGAAGGCCTAAACCAAAATCACTCAACTAGACATGACTATTCTCACTTACAATAGTTATGCAATTTGTGCTTATGGTAACTACCGGTGTTTCTTACTCAGTATTTAGAAAATGTGAATATTCTATATGGCGTAATAATTAAGCTTCTTTCTCTCATTCTAAAATTTCATGTATTAAAATATCTGATTATAAGACTCCATCAAATTTTAGTGTTAAAATACCAGCAGGAAAAGGGATCTTACTTTTGAATAAATACGATGCATCTTGGATAAAAATTGAGACAGGGCTCATAATATAAATTGTATAATTAAACATTACAATGTAATATTATGCAAAAGTAATGAAAAGCATTTAAAGGGCTCAATTTCTGAAGTTCCATTAAAATGTTAAAAATCTGTCTGCATAGCGCCCAGGTGCAACATATTTTATATTTATATGTATTTCTGCGTAGCTTAGATATTTGCATCAGAGAAAACTTTGAAATTATTATGAAAAATTTCACGCCGAGGCCTAAAGAAAATGCAATTTTCACAGCTCTTAAACATGATACAATTATTTTTATAATGTTTACATATATATTCTTTGCATATTTGCGTATATAATACTTGAATATTTGTGTTTATGGGTTTGGGGGGGAACACTTCTAGTTTTTGCAACTAAATAAAATATTTTTAAAAGTTAAAATTTAAAAAGCACCGGTTATGTGACCCCGGTTGCCTTACGTGAGGGAGAATTTTCAGCTGATGTTGCATTACTTTCCTTTTCAGCTGCACTTCCACCGCCTGAAAACAGACATCACCATCTTTTCATACTCGACATGAAACATGTTTTTTAATTTGATCTTGGAAGTCTTAAGGTCTATTTAAATGCATTTAAATTTATTTTGGTTCCGTCGTGTAAGAAAAAAAAATCAACTCCCATTTTTTTTGTACTCGTGTTTGTCGTACGTGACTGACATGTTAAATAATCAGAACTATTTTTTACATATTTCACTCCTATGGATTGATTCCGCTTACATATTATAATTGGTATGCATCTGCTCTAAACATTCTTTAATCAAACTCGTTTCAAACGGCTGAGATCATCAATCACTTCTTAAATCTCAAACTTTAATGATAAATAAATTCCAAAAATAAATTACGTTATTTTCCTACAGCGATTTACATTAGCTTCAAAATATACACATATTTCCATGGTGGCGCCATCTGGTAGTAAACACTGAAAATATCTATGAAAATCTTATTCCTGAAAAAACTGAGTAACTCTGATTTATAAAGAATACAAAATGTTATTTATTTCTTGTTATAAAATAAACATGAAACATTGAACTCAAAGATTCGAATGAATTAATTCGAAGTAATTTTCATTAAAACGTAAAATGTAAAGAAAACAGTATTTTTTTAAATGATGAATAACTTCTAAGAACGTAAAAAGAATTATCCAATTCAATAACTCCTGTTTAGGCAAAAACTACAACTGTCGATAAAAAACTGTTGCTGGTCATATGTATCACAACTCGCATAACGTTCAACTGCATGACGCAGATACAGATGTCTGCATGTAAATAATTGCTTCTAACTAATGCCTACTCAGAAATAATAAAAACCTAAAAAAAGGTTGGGAGTATTAAAAAAATGAATAAGAAGATAAAAACCACAAAAGCCAACAACTATAAAAATCTAGCAAATCAGAAAACTGCTAATGATTCGGGAATTATTGGAGTACTCCCTTTCCCTGTGATAGTATTAGCAGCCTGAAAAAATAACAGAAATATACTTTTAACATTTACGGAAAATGAAAGAAATGATAAATGGCCGTTTTCTATATACTGGTTTATTTTTTACTTACATTTCACTTTATAATAGTTAGGACAATCCAAACAATTCTCAGAAGAAAGTACAGGCAAATCGACAACCTTGTATTCGGCCCAAATTTTGTAAAATCTCAATCGATTTCGAGGACAAAAAGGGTCCCCCTTCATCAGGAGCAAAAGCAAGAAAGCGAATGTCGATCATATTTATACCCACAAGCGACCAGGGAACAGACGATAGCGCCATCTATCGGCAGAAATAGTAACTAAAAATGAAGGGTTAAGTTAGTAGAATATTAAAGACATTAGGAAAGACTGGATTGGAATTAATGTCATTGACTAAACAGGATAAATTTTTGTGAATAGGAAAAGCTTCAAGAAAATCCAATTCACTAATATAACAAGCTTTCTGGATAATTTTAGCAGAACCAAAATCAAACAAAAAAAATTGTGGTTGAATTTCCAACTAGGATTCGCTATTGAAGATTTGTTAATTTCTCCTTTTCGGACGTGAGATTCATATTCCTGAAACTTTAATGCTCTTTTCGCTTGGCCAATGTGACTTAAGCCGCACTGACTTCATATGCTATAATTTTCTCCAAGAATTAAAGTCAGAAATAGAATCTTTAAGAACCGAGGCTCGGATTTTATTTATAGGCGAGAAAACAACATGAAAATTAAAATTGTTTAAAATCCGTATAATTTTGTATTTAGATTTTACAAAATTTGCGCCGAATACAAGGTTATCGATTTGCCTGTTTTATCTCCTGCGTCGGCGTGATTCTCTTGCGTCCTTATTGTCAGAAGTTTTAAAAAAGACATCAAAGTAACAGGTGTTTCTGTTCAGAGTAAATAAACTTTACTTATTAAAGGGGAGATCATGCAAGTCTTTGGTGATATTTAAAATTTACACATTACAGATCAGACGATTGAATCTGCGGATTTTGGCGACTAAGCGCAGTAGGCATTTTAACAAGAAAGCAGCAAATCAGATAAAACTGAAAAAAGGAAAGAATAGAACGCATATAACTCCCTTTTGTTTTGGTTCGAGTTGTGTTACAGTCATGGATATGAATGCACAAGTTAAAAATTTTGCTGAGAACTTATTGTTGTAATTATATGGGTTTTTAGTCTTTACTTTTTATAGAATGAATTTAAAAAGGCGTTAGTATCTTTCTGATTTATTAATAAACTGAAGAATTCTTTCATAAGTATACATATTGTAGAAAACCACTACTTTTCAACTGAAAGAAAATGAAATCATACACCTGGCAATGGTTTTTCAAATTCAGTATGGTTTTTCACACTTACCGGAAGTCTTACATTTCTAAGATATTTAACCAATATAATAGTTTGCGCAAGAATCAGGTATGACGAATAAAACTGACACAATATAAATTGTATTTCAAGTGTGAAAAGTTCATCACAAATTGTAACCAATCAAAATATTCAAAGGAGTAAGTTTCTTGGTTTTTTTATTCTAGTCGTTAGATGTATTAAAAGCACTGAGATTTTTTATTCAATGAAAAAAAAATTATTGTGGCAGTGCTTTCCTTTACATTCGATTTACAAGAATCAGGTATGACGAATAGAACTGACACAATATAAATAATACTATTTCAAGTGTGAAAAGTTCATCACAAACTGTAACCAATCAAAATATTCAAAGGAGTAAGTTTCTTGGTTTTTTATTCTAGTCGTTAGATGTATTAAAAGCACTGCGATTTTTTATTTAATGAAAACAATTGATTGTGGCAGTGTTTTCCAGTGCATTCGATTTACTTTAAATTTGCTGATAAACTGTCCTCGAGAATCCGTTTTTTTTTAAATTTTAATATGTACTTTTGGAATGAAATTAAAAAGAATTTAGTTCAACGAAATGCATGAGTAAATATTAATTACTGAAATGCTGCCATTTAGTAGATGTCAACAGTCTATAAGGAAAAGCAAATTTTAAAAAAAAATCTGTATGTGCGGAAGCTTTAAGTTCAGCGCACTGAAAGAATTCTTTCAAAATCACATTTATTGTCTGAATAACAGAACCGAAATTTTTACTTAACAGAAACCATTCTCTATGAAAGGTAGAGGTGTTGCAGAATGTATTTTATGAAAAAGTGAATGCTCAGCTAATTTCAAAACTAATGTTATATATTTGAAGCAGCTACAGAAGAATCTTCAGTAAAAAATTATTTAAAAAAAACAATCTTCTCTAAAAACCACGAAACTAGTACTCGAAAAAATCTAACTTTCCCCTCCCTCCAAAAAAATCGGAAATAAATCAGAAAATTGAAGGTAAAAGACAGCAAAATTGTGATCAATGGACTTGTCATTTGGCATGTAATATTATTTGTCTTGTTATTTGGCAATCCATTTGCAAATCTCATATACCTTGCTCAAAAATTTGGAATCCCGACATCGGTTACGAAAGCTCGTCGCTGATTTACAAGCACCTGAATGTATCAGTTGTACTGAATAATGAATTTTTAAGCCTGTTTAAAAGTGAGTTTTTTATTCTGTTCAAGCAGTATATTTCTCTTGTATTTATTTCCCAGATTATTACACTTCAAAGACAAGTTTCGCAATACCTTTTCAACACATCGTCCTCCTTTCAATATTAAACATTTAAAAGGAGTTATTGTTTTTAAGTAGTCATAAAATTATCTCCATTATAAGCAACAACTTTTGCAACCATTCAGCATTGCATGAAATCTTTCGTTAATATTTGATATTATAAAAGCGAATAGAGCATCAGTGAAACAAACTCAATCATTTTAAACACTTTTCTCTGTATTTTTAACGCCATTTTATTCTGGATTTCTAAACAATGTTTTTCAAGAAATATTATTTTGTATCAGGAATATCATATGCAAAACAAGTTTCTAGCACCCTATAACATGGTCCATTTCTAGCTGTAAAAACGTTTTTAACTTTTACTTTCACTGCCGTCTGAATGCAAAATAAATGAGTATAACTATTTCTAATTTTGTTATCCATACACACTGTCATACATATGGAAAATAAAGCCATGAAATTTTGATTGAATATGTAGAGACATTAGGTTATTTAGTAGCAGGAGACATGAAAAATATGCAATTCCTTCGCCGGGAATCGAACCACGGACCTCTGAAATACCGGCTCAGTGTGCTGACCATTACACCACGAAGGCACGCTAAGAATGTGGGAGATATACCTTATATACTCCCCTTTTTAAAGAACGACTAGGGTTTTAGGGGACCTAGTCGCCAAACCCTGGGTGTGGAGAGTCATCATCCACAACCCTTTTAGTTCGGGCGCCAGTGTAGAGACATTAGATTATTTAGTAGCAGGAGACATGAAAAATATGCAACACCTTCGCCGGGAATCGAACCACGGACCTCTGAAATACCGGCTCAGTGTGCTGACCATTACACCACGAAGGCACGCTAAGAATGTGGGAGATATACCTTATAAATATACAATTTTGTACATAATTCCCTTTTTTAATATTTTTAAAACAGTAATTCACTTTTTTTTTTTAATTTGGATAGTTTTTGTGTATGCTAGTTTCTGCTCAAAAACAAAATATGCAAACAAACGACTGAACTTTAAAATCGAAATTTGTTTCGAGTTGAGTTGTGCAGATTTAGTTTAAAAAGTATATATATATATACTATATATATTTAATATTTAAAAACTCTTTTTGAAATGTTTAAATGGTAAATTATTTTTAAATAGACTGTAGCTTCAAACTTCGGTTGAAGATATAGTCTGTTTCATGTTAAGTTGACTATCGCTTCAACCTTCAATCATACCCCCCCCCCAAATAGCCTTATTTTTAAATAAACTTTCTGTAGTATTTCCAATGCGCGCAAACTGAAATCTTAAGCATGTTAGCAAACAATCAATAGTTACCATTTCAAACTCCTAAGAACTTTGAGCACAAGGAAATGCAAAGACTCTCAAACGCCATAAGCTTACACGATGATCTATCAGTACTTCAAAGGATACTCTTTCTAGTCTTATATAGCTTTCTTCCACTCTCCGGGAAATTTCCATTAATTTCGCTCTTTCAAAATTGCTTGAAAGCATACACAGTTACAGGTTTACAACGCTGGATATAGTTACAGTTACATAGGGA
The DNA here is from genome assembly GCA_000611955.2 of Stegodyphus mimosarum. NCBI lineage: Eukaryota > Metazoa > Arthropoda > Arachnida > Araneae > Eresidae > Stegodyphus > Stegodyphus mimosarum. The sequence goes on from KK114330.1 coordinate 225,111, forward strand.
AGGGACCA
>KK114330.1:225155-284900 GCA_000611955.2 Stegodyphus mimosarum
GGAAAAGACCGAAATGTCGCCAAGTATTCGCCAAGTTTGGCGACTTTGGACGATTTTTGGAGATACTAATTAGTCGCCAAAAACATCGCCAGTTTGATGATTGGCAAGATAGCCATTTACCTCAATGTTAAATGCACTTACCCCTATAACCCTAATCTTCTGAAAATGCTTCGCATTCTGATACCTTTCATGTTACAATACACAAGAAATACTGCAATTTACATACATTTGCAATAAAATTATTTTCATATATACAAAATTCGTAAGTTGATCCCTTCCAAGAACTGCACGTCCCAGAAGTACTGTCCTTGACTGGAAGCAGCACTTAAAATTAAGGAAATACTAGATCAATAAATGTATAAATTTTTCAAATTTATATGCCCGTATGACCAAGGTCTTAGTATATTATTTACACTATATTGACTATAGGCCTAATATGGCTATAGTACTATACCATAGAAGACGTCATAATAATTTAACGTAGTATGGCCATAGTAATGGGCTAGCTTATCACAGTGAACGTTTTCAGGCTCAGAACTGATGACTTACGGATCCGAACTACGATGACGTTCAGCCTGTTTAGGACAATATAAAGACCATCCTAGGAAGATTACTGTTTAGGAGAGAGTCATTTTCATCAATTCGGGTTTCACAACCACACCTGGTCAATTTCGGTTATTCGGGGACCATTAGCTCTCATGCCTGAAGATCTTGAATGTATTTCTCAGGCGATGAAAGCACATGTGCAAGGTGATCAAACAACAGATCTCAAGGCGAATAAAGGTTACCATATAATAGAGCATATGGGATGGGAAATAGCATGTAGTCTCGTGGAAAGCACTGCGGTAGGCCAGTGAAAGTAGAGGTAACTTCTTATCCCAGTCCTTATGGTTTCTGGAAACCATCAGCGAGAGGTTATTAAACATGGTTCGGTTAAACCTATTTACTATGCCGACAGATTTCAGATGTAAAAGCGTCGATTAGGTTTTGTTTATGCCGAATATTTTTCAAGTTCTTTAATTACAGACGAGATAAAACTCGTTCTTTGATCGGAATGTAGCTGAAAGACACTCCAAACCTAGAAATCCAATGCTGTATAGTTACTTTGCCACCGTGACAGCCTGCTAATCAAGGATAGCACACGCTTCAAGCCACTTTGTAAAGTAATCAATGACAAGGAGGATACATTTGTTGCCATCAGCAGTTCATGGCAGAGGTTCTAGGCTATACATTCAACGGAGCACTCCTATATTGTAACGTTAGAGCTTCCCTTGGCTATGTTACTTCGTCCTTTTCGGCTCACACTGGCATCGCAAGATTGGAACCAATGTTCACGTCAGCCCTTGCTTTACTCCAATAGATGCGCTCTAGAACTCTATGCAGAGTCTTCATTGTTCCTAAAAGACCTCCTGTTAGACTCCTATGTAGTTCTTTAAGGGCATCTGGCATCTCGGATCTTAGAAGTATCAGCTGTCATTGAAATGATTTTCCATCAACAGATTCGAATTTCCGGTACAAGACGTCGTTTCAAATACAGAGTGAGTTCCGGTGAGTCCAATTTTGTTCTTTTTTTGTCCAATTTTGTTTTGTATGACTATAGATCGAAATGTTCTGCTAGGTATGTTTTTCTATTTGAAGATTCCATTACGTCAATTATGGGCTCAATGTCGCCGTCCTCCAGCTGTTCTTTCCTTCGTCACACCATGAGTCTAAGTCAGACGATGTAGCTTGACGTACGACCGGATTAAGCATGTCGTAAATCCTCTTTCGACTCTGGAACAATATCGGCAGCTTTCTAGGCAGGGTCTTCTAGACAGGGCATCAGCGTTTCTATGTGATGATCTCTTCTCATGATAAACAGTGATATCATGTCCTGCTGTCTCTGTATCCATCTGGCTAATAATCCTTCGGAATTCTTGGCGTTGAAAACCCAGGTTAATGATGCATGATCTGTACGGAGCAAGAATTTTCGCCGTACAGATCATGACGGAAATGTTTATAAGGTATTTCTCCCACCTTCTTCGCATGCCTTCGTGGTGTAGTGGTCAGCACGCTCGACGGGTAACCGAGAGTTCCGTGGTTCGATTCCCGGCGAAGGCTTTGCTCATTTTTCAATATTCCTGCTTCAAAAATACATAATGTCTCTACACTGGCGTCCGAATTAAGACGTCTTTTAAAAAGGGGAAGTATATAAAGTACTTCTCCCGCCTTCATCCCATGCCTTCGTGGTGTAGTGGTCAGCACACTCGACACGTAATCGAGAAGTCCATGGTTCGATTCCCGGCGAAGGCGTTGCTCATTTTTCCCAGCTCTTGCTTCAAAATAACCTAATGACTCTACATGTCCTCCAGCTTTAATTACGGTGCCAACTCTTTCTTGGTGAGACAGTAATTCTTCTCCGAGCTGATGATACGTCAAGATAGTCACAGATGTTAAAGTCTCCTTCAGTTTCTTAAATTCATCCTCACATTCTTTTGTCAACAAGAGCTTTTGTTTGCTCTCTGTCAGTTTCTTAAAAGATCTTGTGGTGGAGGAAAAGTTCTTCACAAATCTTCTGTAATAGACGCAAAGCGCAAGGAACTTTTCAGCTGATGGACATTTTCGGGAGATCTCCAATCATTAATTGCTGACACTTTTTCTGAATCTGTACACACACCTTTGACAGAGATGATACGTCCTAGGAAAGTCACTTCCTGCTTGAGCAATTTACATTTTGGAGGACTAAACTTTTGACCGACTGCCTTCAATTTTGAAGCACCTTCCTAATGTTTGCTAAATGCTCTTCAAAATTTTCCTCCACGATGATGATGTAATCCAAGCATATCAGACGGGCTTGTGGGAAAGAACTCTCTGCGTGATCTTTATAACGCTTTCGAATTTTTCGACGCATTGCATAATCTAAATGGCACTACACTGAACTGCCAGTAAATGCTTTTTTTCTCAGTCATGAGGGTGTAACTCTACATTCCAGTATCCGCTACTTAATTCAAGCTTCAAAAACCACTTGCTTCCTGAAAGCATGTCCAGAAAGTTACCAGTTCTAGGAAGTGGGCAATTGCCTTTCTTCATGACCTCGTTCAGGAGGCGATTGTCAACGAAAAAGCTAATTGGACCATCTTTCTTTCTGACCAGGACGATGAGAGACCCCTAGGGATTTACTAAATGCTCGATAACGTCAGTTTCTTGAGAGTCCTTTATAAATTTTCCTACCTCTTTCTGTTTAGCAATCGGTAGATGTTTCCGCTGCTTGATTGGAGAATGATCTCCGTATCAATTTTATACTGTGCTAAATTGGTTCAACCGACTTCATAAGATTAAGGAAGAAAATATCTTGAAATTCTTGAATGACACATTCTACAGCACTCCTCTCGGCAGTCGCCGTCTACAAGAAGATTCTGTCTTTAGAAAATGTTGAATATCTATAAAATTTGAGGATCACAGATCTACTGCTCGTTTGACGTAGAACAAGTTTTTAAGGGAATTACGGAATAATTTTGAAATAGAAGAAACATTCTTGCTTTATTTTATATTGTGCTGTGCATTCAAATGCTGTAGAGTCATTAGGTTATTTTGAAGCAGGAGACAAGATAAATTACCAATACCTTCCCCAGGACTCGAATACACGCCGAATGTGTTAACCGTTACGCCACGAAGGCATGCTGGAAGAAGGGAGAAAATTACTCTCTCTTTTAAAGGGCGATTGGTGATTAGGGGACTCAGTCTCCAAATCCTGGTGGTGAAGAATCACCATCCACTAGTTTTTAGTTCGGGGGCCACTGTAGAATGATAAGGTTATTTTGAAGCAGGACACATGAGAAATGAATAATGCCCTCGCCGGGATTCGAACCTTGACCTCTCGAATACGCCTCGAGTGTGCCAACCGTTACACCACGAAGGCATGCCGGAAGGAGAGAGAAAATAACTTTAAAAATATTGAATTAGAAGTAAGATGAATATTCTTACTTCAGCAAAATAAAGCAAATAATTTTTTAATTAATCAAATATTCGAAAATCTTGATATCCGTAAGATAAAAGAAAGACATCAAAGAACTGCATGAAAATTAGCGAACAAATAAGTACTCGTATTTAGAATTTTGCAGAGGAAAGACTTACTTAGTTACATTTTCAGTTATATTTTTTTCAAACTCTATTCAAAAAATTATAAAAGGTTTTGTACTAAAAGGGCAGCTGAACATAAGTTTGAAAAACTCACTGAATAATTTTAAAAAGTAAATAAAGCTTGTATTTTCCGCTTCATTTTAGTAACTAAAGATTCTAAAATAAGATTAAGCATTTTTCAAAGGAATTACTTTACGTATTATTTTTTATTTTTAATATTAATTATTTTAGTGGAATTTTTAACTGCCAAGATAATTTGGCACCCATTGACTTATAACGAAACTATTTAAATTTTTGTCAGACATTAAATAATAAAAGACTACACTATTTCGATCACTGAAATACTGAAGCACTAAAATAGGCTCAGTGTGTTTATTATTCGAATTCAAACCATGGAATCAGCAGAATGGCTGGATGACTCATCTCCTCGGTTCAGAACTCCCAAATCCCGTTCCTCAGTGCCCGATTAACCCCAAATCCCAACCATGCCATCGCTGGGACCTACACTGTTGCCGTCGTCGGACTTTAATACAGTAGCAAACCATGCATTCAAAATTTCAAGAGGTCCGGCTACTCGGTTTAAGCTTCAGTTGCCAAATCAGTTGCCGCGGCCGGATGTTATCTGGTAATCTCCACTTCATAATTGAACAGCGTCCGCCCGTTTGAGCCGGAGGTCTCAGCAGGACTTAATCGCTATGGATGGCTCATCAAAGGGAAATAGTTCCCGGGTTCTAAGTGGAATTCTTCTTGCTTAAATAGTTAGGAATAATCACGAAAACTGATATGCAGCAAAGCTGAATTTTCAGAACGATTTTTTTAAAATAATTTTCAGTACACAATTCTTTTCCACTATTTGTGCACTTGAGTTTTAAAATTGTTAGATGCATTTCCAACATAGTTAGTTATTAATTTAATGAAATGTTTCGTTAAATTATTAATAGTCACTTCATATATTTTATATTCTCACAACGTACTGACTGGCAAGACTCAGTAACTAATAGAAAGACCCTTTTCATAACGGACACTTGAAAGAATATTACTATAGAATAAAAATCATTTGCACATGGTCTGTTGTATAAATTGGAATCCACCCTGGAAGATATAGCTAAAATACAGTTATATAGTTTACTTTTTATCACTGTTAATTTTATCGGAAAAAAGGGCATTTTTAATCTTTCTTCATAGCTTTTAAATTATTTAGAATTCCTTTAAAATTAAAAGTTTTAAGCGAAAGACTTTTTGTAATGAATTACAAAAGAATTATATTTATTTTGATGAACTGAGGGGTACGTATACTGCCATTTAATTAAATAACGTAGTTAAGAATTTCCTATAAAAACATAAATAACATTTTAGAAGTTATTTATGTGAACTGGCATTAATTTATGCTTTATGCACTGGTAAATTCCCCTTGTAAACTTTCTCTAAAATAAAGTAGATAGTTTTATGAATATAGTTTCAGCACAGTTTGAATCCAAGAGGTTTAATTTATTATGTGCAAATTTAATGCACTTTTACTCCATAGGACAAAATGTCCAATTAGTAAAGCAATAATTGTGCTTTTATAAATTAAAAACAGAGCTTTACACATCCTCTTAAAATTAGTACAATATTACAAAATAAATTGATTAGTTAGGACCACTTTTTAATAAATAGGTTTAACCGAAATTAAATATTATTCCATTTTTTTTCTTCTAAATCTCAGAGAACAACATCACACCCCCTCCCCCCCAAAAAAACCGTTAAGGAAATAAATGAAGAATTTTGGATAAGATGACACCGTTTTAAATTTGATAACTGGCTCCGAACAAATTCCTTATATATATATATATAAAATCTTTTTTAATTTTGTAAGTGGTTATACCCCTTCCAGTGCTAAATTATTCTCATAAAACTATTTACCTTACTTTGATAAATTTTGCAAGTACATAGGTTAAGGTTGCGCAAGGCCCTAGCACCACTTAAAGTCATACGTTTTAAACATTAGGCGTGTTGTCATGCCAGCTGTGTTTCTTCAAACAAAAGGAGTTACCCCTAGTTAACGATATTGTTTCACATCGTGTTCGTCTCCCTGTAATACTTGTGAGGAAAACCGCCAAGAGAATATATGATTCAGTCCGTAAAATGCAAAGGATGCTTGCTCGACTTATGTGGAGTTAACAAGAAAAAGAAACATATCTTTGTAACCATTGTTGTGATTAATCGTATAAATAAATTAATAGAAAGTTTTATTATAATTGTCCAATTTTAAACGCAGTACGACTTCTGCTATAGGTGGTACGGCTTAGAAGGCCGGTTGTCTAAGTCATCGTATTAAGTTCGTGTTCATAAATTTTATTAATTTTGTCGAAGAGACTATACTGTATGGAATTTTACTGTAATAAATATCAGGTAAATATTAGTATCAAATATAACTTTTATTTTTTTTTTCATACGGTCTATGATCTCTACCTATTTTTTCAAGAGCACGACTTAGGCAACTTCACCCCATCTAGAACCAATATATAAAGTCACAAACCCTGCAGTTACTTTTTTTCGTACATCTTGAATATCCTAACTAGAGACAAAGCCGTTTCAAGGTTTCAATTGATGTTTTTCGAATGAAATTAATTTTGTGTTCTTCTGTTTCTGATTCATATATTTAAATAGTAACTGATCCGCTGCTTTGTTTACATGATGATAGTGAAACTGACTGCAATAGTTTTACTAAAGATTCGAAGGTAGACGTTTGTAAGTGTGGCTTCGGATTACTTAGAATACTGACGAGTTAAAAGTTCTCTCAAGAGGTTAGTGGAAAGATGAGAAGTATATGAGTCTTACTTTCCCCCTTCCACACCCGAAAGTTTAGCCCCCCGCAGAATTATCAAGAACATATTCTATCTACAGGTTAATTACGTTTGAGACATTTCTGCTGTCCGCTGGAAATAACTATGCCTAATAGCCCGTTGAGGATAACTATCTTACTAACTATAATCCTACTATTATATGGAAAACAGAATCCCCACACATACAATTTCCAGGAACTAAAATAATGTCTCTACTGGAAAAAGACAATATTTTTATAGAAAATGTAAGATGCAAGTGGATGCAAAACTCTAGTATAATTACAATGTTGCAGAGATTCTCGACCTTTAGCAGAAGAGTCGACATTAAACAATAAGAAACTCAAGTAGCGGTGCATCCAGTGGCAGTTTGAATAACAGTCCGTCATGATTGAGAGGGTCATGTACAAACTGATGAATTTTTCCCCTTTCTTTCATTTAAATGATATATGTATAAAAGCCTGAAGTTAGTTTCCAGAACTTCAGAATCTAAATTCATAAAATTTGGGCAGTTTTTAGCTCCTTCTTTAATAACCGGATCAGTTTGTATTCTAATCATCCAAACAGTTTTTTTTATGCGCAGTGTGGTAACATAGTCTGGATCAGTGGCTCTCAACCTTCTTTCGGCCCATGATAAATGCCCAAACTTCAATAAAAGTAGTATTTTATGTATTTATAAACTAAAATACTTAACAGGTAAATAAAAGGCTAATCGCATTCTCCCCTCCTCTGAAACTACGAAATCTCCCGCGGTTGAGAACTCTTGGTCTAGGCCAACGATTCTCAACCGGGGGTACGCAAGAGAAAAGTAGGTGATACGCAAAAAAAAACAAAATATTTTTAACTATTAAATTCAAAAATACCCCACCATCTTGTTTAAGGTTTTTCTCTAACACTCGTACAATGATGCGATCTGAGATTTGTTCAAGGTCTATAGCCTCTCATAGACTTTATCAAAATAATCCGTTTTCATTCTCAGAAATATTCTTTTAGCCAGAGACATAATAAAATTTGTCATGAATGATGGTTTTAAAAGGAATAATAGAAATGGATATCGTATTTAATAGGAGATAAAAAAGGTACTATAAAAAGATAATAGTACCTTATTAACTCCTTTAGAGCTGATCGATTTTTCAGCATGTCTACACGTTATGCCGCCACCATTTCCAGACTCATTATAACTCTATTTTCATTTGGAATAATTTTTAAGCCGATTTGCTGTTTCTACAGGTATTCTTTCGGCTTGCTGCTTTGTATTCCCCACTTTTCTACGCGGTTTAAAGATACCGTCGATTATTCTTGAAAAACTTGTAATAAATTGTGTATTTAAATATTTGTGAAAAAATAATAAAACAAACCTAGATTCTCAAAATGGAAAAATGGTTAGAATTGACTAAGCAGAAAAAATGATGATTCACAGGTGATGGATCTAGGACAATCTACTAGCACTAAAAATATTGAAATGAAAAGAAAAAATTGTTTATAGAAAATATAATGAAAGTTACTTATTACCTGGGTTTACTTGGAATGAAGATGACATGGTGTCAATGTGTTGTTGTGTGATGACATGGTGTCAATGTGTTGTTGTGTGATGACATGGTGTCAATGTCTCAACTTTAATGTATTGTTTGCGGTGAATTGTTATCCAGTCAAAGCATAAAGCCATCGTTTTTTAAGGACGTTTGAATCTAAATGCAATTTAAAGGAAAAATCTAAAGAATATTTTAAGAGGAAATTATCGGAGTTCAAAAACAGTAAACAAGTAATGAAAGGTAGAACAGGCAAATCGACTACCTTGTATTCGGCGTAAATTTTGTAAAATCTCAATCGATCTCGAAGGCAAAACGGGTCTCCTTCATCAGAAGTAAAATGTTCTGCAAATCGAGAAAGCGAGTATCGATCATATTTGTACCCTACAGGCAACTCCCCTATAGGTTGCCTATAGGGTGAACATGAAACGCTTTTGTTACATTCCGAAATAAGGTGGTTATCCAGAGACAAAGTTTTGAATCGTCTTTTTGAACCTCGATCAGAAATTCAAATTTTCCTCTGTAATTCAAAATTTGAATTACGACGTTACTTGACTGAAGGATTATTATGAGCATGGTTGCCAGAGTCTGGCACACTCTGAAAATTTGGAGACTTCTGCTAAGGTTGGTTGTTGCGCTACGTAAGTACCTTAGGATCTTTGTCTCCCTCTTAGAAATTTTTCTGGGGATGTTCGTGAGAGAAACAGTTTTTTCAAAATAAATTTTATTGCATCTAGATGTGATACACATAGAGTTAGGACTTGAATTAACGCATGTCTTTCCTTATTATTGTTATTATTATTATTATTAACTGTTTTATGGACCATAGAATTAAACATGTTAAAATGTTAAGTTTATTTATGCTACCTATGTTATAAAAAGTATTATTCTATACATCACAAGAAACAAAAATTAATAAAAAGTGTTATTAATAGAGGAATAAAGAGGCTTCAAATATCAGATCTTTCATACTTACTTGAAACCAAATTAACATTAATATGATATAAACGTAATTGATTTACATAGACATGCATCCTAATACTCGAACCTATAATAAGTGAAGTAAGGCAGTTTATTTCCAACAGAAAAATGTCAAGTATTTTTCAAAAGCTAAAACACGGTTGAAAAATAACTTAATTCTAGAAATTATATTTTTGAGCTTGAAAAAATATCCAAGTGCTCTTTTAAACTTAAAATAGATTAAAATGTCTTCCCTTGTTAAATGTAAAAATTAAGGCTATGGAAATTTCAAATATACAAGGTCAAAAATTCGTGCAATTAGAATCTTTCTTCTTTTTTAAAGGTTAACCATATGTAAAATAGAGCGCAACAAAGACAGCTGGCGACTGCCTTTGCTGCATTCCTTCATCAACTCTGTCTAAAAAGATATAAAATCAGCTCACAAATTCCTTAAAGAAGAGATGAAAGCTGTTCAAGGAAAGATGGAAGTTGGCCAAGAATTCTTTAAAGAAGAGATGAAAGCTGTTGAAGTTGGCCAAGAATCCGTTAAAGAAGAGATGTAATCTGTTCAAGAAGCAAGACTGAAGCAATTCAAGAGGAAATGAAAAGAGAAATAACCTGTAATAGAAACGTATTTGAGGCTATGAAAGGCAGAATACAAGCTGTAGAAAATAAAGTTTGAGAAACTGAGTTTCTTCTGTCAAAGAACAAATAGCACAGAGAGGTTTCTGCCGTGGAACAACAAATCAATTACAGAGTTTCTGTGGTCACAGAAGAATTTGACACCTTAAAGAAATTCATAACGACAACGGGAAGCATTTTTGATAGTTTTAGATTTTCACCCATGCCTTCTCGTCCCTCTCTAAAGCTATTCACATATGATGGTAAGACCTCCAGGCAACTGTGTAAGACGCAGTTTTGAAAAGTGGCGGGCGCGAATGAATGGATTCTCAAGCTAGGCCTGCCATCTCTGAAAGCATACACAGAGGATATTCTTCAAATTCTACTCGAAAACCAGAGGTTAGACTTCGAAGCTCTATCCGGCGCGTTGGAGCTGAGCTTTGGCGAAAAGCGTGTGTAGGCTTCAGTTAAAATCTCGCCAACAAAAGCCCACGGAAACTCTCCAGGAGCGTGGTACAGATGTTGAAAGGCTGTTTCATCTCACGTTTTTGGACTGTCCATAAGAAGCAAGGAAAAATCCTCCCCCTGCAGTACTTCATCGATGGCATGCGGGATTCTGTGGATTACAATTATTTAAAAAGCGCTTTAGTGTATGCTATGAAACTCGAAACTCTCAGAGCAACTCTCAGAGACCGCCACCTAATCAGAGCTGCTCATGTCCAGGTACCAGTGGATCAACTATCAACTGACTGTTCGTCTAGATAATTTAACCAAACAAGACAAGACTTAGACAGCGAACAGGAGTGGCAACAAATCGATCCTAAAGTGCTGGAACTGCGGTGGGGAAGGCCACGTGTGAAGGAACTGAAGAAAACTCCAGGGCACTGAAAAGAAGACAGACGGTTTAACCAGACAAAGCAATAGCTTGAAACAGACTTGGAATGGCAAAACATCGACCGTAAAGTGCTGGAACTGCGGGGGTAAAGGCAATGTACAAGGGAACTGCAGAACATCCCAAGGCACGGAAAATAAGATCGCTTCCAGCAAGGACGCAGGAAACAAATTAGTGGCAAACTTCCAGAACGGAGGTTGCCAGATAATGAAAAGGTCCATTAGCTCTTAAGAATTTTGCAGTGATTGGCGGCAGTAATGCATTTTTCATCAAAGGAAATGGAGCACTTTGCAACATGACTATCGATACAAGAGCCAAAATTAGCACTATCCGAAAAGATTTAGTTCGACAATTGGAACAACTGGAAGGTAAACTTCTCTGGTCGCCACCCTACCTAATCCTGCAGATTATGTCCGATTATTCCCACCGAGGCTTGACTGGGAGCAATTCCGTCGTTCTGGCTAGGCCAATATCTAGACATACTCGACTCTGGGGAAAATTAAGCCTTCACAGTGAATAGAACCGCCCTTTATTCGGTGATAGGTTCAGGCTCGGCAGGGACCGAACTGTTTTGTCCGCTCCTTTGTTGTGGGAATGATTTATGATTCCTTGATTATGGCAAGATTTTGAAGGCTGTCCTTGGAGGTTTGGCTCCCCTTCTTCAACACTGAGGGCCGATCAATATCTAACATGCGTTCATTCTTTTTCGGTGGATTCGCTGCAGTGCACTGAAACTGTCCTCCTGTGTTGGCCGGAGGGTTATGCCTCCTTAGATTGCTTCTAGGGGTCGGGGTGATTAACCGCGTAAGGCTGAAACTATCCCCCTGGGTTGGCCGGGGGATTATGCCTCCTCAGATTGCCTCTAGGGGTTGGGCGATTAACCGCGTAAGGCAAGCTCGAGCAAACCATTTCTGAGTTACCCTTCCTCCTAGTGTGCTGTGTCCGGTGATAAAATCAAAAGTGATGGGAAGATAAATGTTGACATCACGTTTGGAATTGCCGCCTACCATCACATGGCATATTTGGCAGATATTGCAGATCCTTGCATACACGGATTATACTATCTAATGAAATATAATTTTACCTCGGACTTTAAAAATAACGAACTGCATTCTGCATCTGAGGACATAACTATCCGTAATCGGAATGGATCATGTCATGGAAACGCCGACACCCTGTCGAGAAGACCCTGCTCAGAGAGCTGCCGATATTGTTTCAGGGGGGAAGTGAAGTACGAGTTGCTTAACCCAGTCCCACGACAACTTACAACTTAAACATCGTCTTATTCAGACTCATGGAGTGACGAAGAAGTCAGCAAAGACCAACTGAAAGTCGGCGGCATTAATCTCATAGTTCAATTAATGGAGTCTTCAAACAGGAAGTATACTTGGCAGGACATATCGATCTATAGTGCTACGACATAACGATATTAGGCTCTCAGAGATTCACTCCATATTCGGAACGGTATCATTTAGCAGAAGTTCGAATCGGATGATGACAAGACACTCCGATGGCAACTGATAGTCCAAGACCTCGGTTTCTGGACGTCTTTAAAGAAGTACATGAGATTGAAACAGGAGGCCATTTCGGAATAGTGAAAACGTTACGTATGATTTGAGAATGCCTCTACTGGAGTAATGTAAGGGATGGCATGCAAAACTGATGCCAATCTTGCAATGCTTTTCAGATCGGAAAGGACCCAGCCGATTGAAGCGGCAAGATTGCAATGTTGAAGCATCGCCTTTGAAAGCTTTTGAACGCATCACCTTAGAAATCCTGGGACCTCTGCCACGAACTGCTGATGACAACAAACACATCCTTGTTGTCACTGAATAATATTTTTGCAGCTGGCCTGAAGCGTATCCTATTCCTGATCAAGAGGCTGTTACAACAGCAGAAGTAATCATACAGCATTACGCAAGATTGTGCAAGAACAAGTACTTGTTTTGTAAAAATTCATATCTGCAATGACGGTAAGTTCCTAAAAGGAAGCATTGTTAAAATATCCCTGTAATCCCTGTAATTTTTCGATCCCTGTAATAAAATATCCCTGTAATTTTTCGATAATTATTATAAATTACTTATTATAAAGGTCTGCAGAATTGTTGGCTTCATGGGAACGTGATCTGAAAAATCTAAAACTCGACCGCTTTTATGCAAAACTTGTGATCCTATGTGTATTTCATTTAATAATAAACTGAAAAGTTTTTCAGAATCATTTAAAATTTTATATTTTTTCTTTGAATATATCCAGTGACTTGGATAACCCAGAATCGGCTCGGCAAATTTTCAAGGGTAACTCTCTTAAATATGAAGGATGAGGTAATATGAAATATTCACTGTTACGTATAATATTGTAGCTGTTTGGATTACAGTAAAATACGTAACAGACCCAGATAAGGAATTCTACACTATAGGAAGGCTGCTTCAGATGAATGAATTCAATTTCTCATATAAAAATTTAAAGTTCTCCTAATCCGGACTATTCTCTGCTTTTGTACATTTTAACAGTAGCTTATATATTTTATCTAGTTTTAAGGTGTGATCATCATGATCATCAGAAACAGGAAAAACATCTAAATTAGTAATCTTTGTTTTAAATTTAAACCACCTTCACATAGTAATTGTTCTCCTAATATGCACTTGAACTTTTCAACAGGAATATCATTTTCATCGAAAAAAAATTCTACATTTAAATTTTCCAATATTTTTAAAGTTACAAGCACTATTTCTGCAAGTTCTAATTTCGAGACAAGTTTGCAACTTCTAATTTCGAGAACCGAAAGATTTTATCTTTTGTTATGAACATCGATGAAGAGACAAGATTTTTTTTAGTCCAAAGGGGCTTTGTCCCTGAAGGACTATTGTCTTTGTTTTGCGGTTTTGCGTTGGAAACATTAAATGTCAGTTCACTTTTCAAACTGTTGCCAACAAATACTGCAGCCCTGTATGATATTTAAAGAACTTAAATAATGAAGAATGTGCATAAATGTATGTATGTTTCTCGCATTGTGATAAAACGACGGCACCTAGAGCCATCGAATTTTGAATGACGGAATCCTGCTGCGAATATGGGCATTTGGAAGCCTAAATTTGAAATTTGGAATTTGTTTTATTATCGATTTCATATTTTATAAAATTTTAACGAATTTTTGATTAACAAACTCAAGGATTTCAAAGCAGCAATGGCAACGTTGTACCGAAAAAACATTTTTATCTCCAACGCGTGAGACTGCGGTTGCATTAAATGCAGACCTTGATCCTTGCTTTCCTCTTGTACAAAATTTCGCCATAGATTGGGCCAAAAGAGTCTCATTTTCCCGCCAGATTCGTATTACGTGATCAAACAAAATCTGTGATGTGAAGTGTGATTGTTATGAAAAATTACGAGCAAGTAAACCGTATTTTTGTATTTGCAAAGCTAGAAACTACGGTGAAGTGTACGAATTTATAATGAATATTTAATTTGAAAACAGACTATTTGAGAAATCTTCCACTGGTATTTCAAGATTATCTGAAAACATTTCATTGAAAATGGGGGTGCGTTTGCGTGTGAACCATAAATAAACGTCTTCATTAATCATAATTAAAGTCTTAATAAATAAATTCCCTCATTGTATTCAAGATTTTAAAATTGTTAATTGCTGCTTTATGGTAAATTTATGTATTTCCTTTCAGTTTCTTTTCATTGATGCTGGTTCGACCCGTGGTTGATAAAGAATAAGTGTGTAAATCGTTTTTCTTCAGAACGCTTTGCCCGTTTTCATTCATCATGTTAATTAGTATCTAATTATATTATTGTATGTGTTAGCTTCCTTTAGTAGTTAAATTAATCACTCACAAGACGATTTTAAAAGAGACAAACAAACATTTATTTAAAGATAAATCGTACTCTTAACTTAATAACCTACGTGTAACGTATTTTTAAACGTACATATCATAACAAACGTTCTTAATTCATCGTACCAATATTCATTTCAATCGTACTTCATCTGAATAATAAATATATATTAGAACGACATCCAGAAATTGGCTGTTGCCATTTCTCAGTAGATATTCTGTCTAATAACTATAATTAATTTACAACTGTGCTTACATTCGACCATCCTGACTTTTCAATTGTCCTCAATTGAACCAAATCTTAACATACATTAAAACAGCAAATAAACAACAACAAAATATATTAATAATAAGTAGGAGAAAAATAAAAAAAATTAAATATAATTTTGAAAAGAAAATCTATAAGTCCTACACAAAGTCTCTATAACGCGATGGTTTACGCACTGTTCGCTTGGGCCTTTTAAGTTCGTCATCCTTATCGTCATCGTCATCATTGTCATCATCATCATTTGCTTCTGCATTTTTCCGAGATTTTAGTTTACTTACATGAGCAGTTGATGCATAAAAGCGGCCATCGCAGGCTTCTTCTAGTTGTGATATCCTATAAGTGTCGCTTGGAAGTACTTCTGTCACAACCATTGGACCACGATACTTAGGTTGAGTTTTGGTTGACTCCCCTGTAGATTTTGAATTCCTTTTAACTACTACTATTTCTCCTTGTTCAAACGATAGAGATCCCGATTTCTTCTTGTCATAATAAGTTTTCATTTTTTTCTTGCTCTCTAGCAATTTTTTCTCTAGCTTCGTTTTGTAATTTTTCCGGTTCCTTATAAACTTCTGCTTCTTCATCAGCAAGTAATCTCAAAACTCCATCTTGAAATCGTGGTATATATCCATGAAGTATTTCAAATGGTGTTTTTCCAATAGTTTTATTCATTGTGTTATTCAAATTTCTCTCAACTTCTTTAATTCTTTTATCCCAATCCTTTTGATCTTTACTTTTCATTGATGTTACTATCGTTGATAAAATTGTTCTGATTGATCTCTCGACCATACCATTTCCTTGTGGGTGGGAGGTTGAATTTAACGTATGACGAATTCCCTTTTCCTTGCAAAAGTTTTGAAATTCCTTTGAAGTAAAACAAGAACCTCGATCTGATATAATACGATTTGGTAATCCAAATTCTTCTATGAAACTCAGCAGTGATTTCAGTACGTTTTTCGAAGATGTGTTTTTCACAGCATACAATCGAACGAATCTGGTCATATTATCAATGACAACTAACAATTCCTTGTTTCTTTTAGAACTTGTGACGAAAGGTCCAAGATGATCAATATGTATTATTTGCAAAAGGTCTGCGACTTGGGGGAATAGGATGCAAAAGACCCTGTCTTTTTCCACTTGGAACTTTGTTGATGAGACACTCGAAACACATTGATATATGTCGACGAACATATCTCTTCATAGCAGGAAACCAGTACAGTTCTTTGATTTTTGTTACAGTCCTGTCAACAGCAAAATGTCCCATAAGATCATGAAATTTCACAACTATGCTTTTTCTCATGCTCACAACTATGCTTTTTCTTCACGACGTATAATAACTTTTTCTTTTCTCCATCCTCCACAATCCGGAACAGTCTATTTCTCTTCAAAAGATAATTCTCCACATTTTGATTTTCTTCTTTGGTTCTTTCACTTGGGTCTTTCTTCAAGATTGCTATTAATTCTCTTAATTTTTCATCTGCATGCTGTACCATAAGAATTTGTTCGTCTAAATTTAAGGTCATACAAACTTCTAAATTATCTTCTATTAAAGAATGCATGGTGTCTGATGAATTAATAACAGGAGCTCTACTGATTGCATCGATATGAGACATCTTAATCCCTGGTTTGTGGCGTATTTCAAAATTATACTCTTGAATAAGGATACTCCAACGAGCAATTTGGGGATCGGTAGATTTCTTTGCATTCATGTAAACCAGTGCTTGGCAGTCGGTAACCACCGTAAATTCAATACCGAGTAAGAATTGTCGGAGTCTGTCTAGAGTCCAGACAATTGCCATTAGCTCAAGTTTACTTGAGTGATAATTCTTTTCAGCTTCCGTTGTCTTCTTACTCACGCAATAGACTAGATGCCATTTATCGTCACTTCCGAGTTGAAGTAACATGTCAGCAATACCCTCTGAGCATGCATCAGTGTGGACTTCTGTTTGAGCTTTAGGGTTGTACAAAGCTAAAATTGGCTGATTCGTCAGTTCATTTTTCAGCACTTTAAAAGAATTCTGCTGACTTTCTTCCCATCTCAATGTTTGATTTTTCTTAGTTGAGTCAATGGTCCAGCTTTAGTGGCATAATTTGGAATAAATCTTCTAAAAAAACTTGTTAAACCAAGAAATCGTCGAACTTCATGAATGTTTTTAGGTTCTGGGAATTTTGATATTACTTCAACTTTTCTTGATCCTGGCTTTATTCCGTTTTTATTGATGATAAAGCCTAAATATTCTATTTCTTGTTTGGCAAATTCACATTTCGGTAACTTCAGGGTTAGTTTAGCTGCACGTAGTGCTTCGAATACTTTTATTAATTTCTGAATCATTTCTTCCCAAGTCCTTGCTGGAACAAGTATATCGTCAAGGTAGCATAACACGTCTTTATTACATGATGAAGATAATGCATGATACATCAATCGTTGAAATTCTGAAGGAGCGTTAGTCAAGCCAAAAATCATTCTTTCAAATTGTCCACTTTCATCCGGTGTTACGAAAGCAGTTTTCAATTTTGCACTTTCAGTGAGTGGAATCTGTAAATATCCGTGCGCTAAATCTAGCGTTGTAAACAGACTGCACTCGTGCAATTGTTCTAATAAATCATCTATTTTAGGCAGGGGAAATTTATCCTTTATAGTTTGACTATTGAGACGCCTGTAATCCACAACTAATCTGTATTCACCGGTCTTTTTCTTTACTAATATGACAGGACTAGCGTATGGGGATCGCGTTTCTGTTACAATTCCATTTTGTTTCCATTCTTGAACTATTTTTTTGATCGCAGCTCTTTCAGAGGCATTTGTTCTATAAGGCTTCATACATACTGGCGTTGAACCTTCGATTTCCTTAATGTCCATTTTTATGAGATCTGTGCACCCTAGTTCTGAAATATTTAGTGCGAAGCAATCTCTGTATTCATTCAAAAGACGCAGTAACTCTTGCTGGTGATCAACGTTGAGATTCGAGCCAATTTTAACGTCGCTTAAACTTATGGGAACTTTCATGTTGTTAATATTTTCCCTTTTTGCTGGGTTCGAGCTCAGTTCAGAAATTTCAGTATTTAAACACAGTTCAACTTCTTCTGCTCTCCCAACACATTGGTCTTTTTGAAGCTTAACGCTTCTATCGCCAACGTTAATCATTGGTATACAAGTTGCGCCATTTTTAATTTCTAATAAACAGCCGATACCTTCGGAAGAATTTTCAATCATAATTAATCCATTTTCTACAAAATCTGCTTGAGAACTGACAAGACTGATCGTATTTTTCTCTAATTCATTTGCCTCAAGAGCTTTAAGACAGACTCTATTTATTTTTTCATCAATTTCGAGATTACTAAATAGTTCATCTTCCCGATATCCGAAGTGAAATCTTTTTCCTATTCTGACATAAGCGATATAAGGGAGATCAAGCCATGTCCGTCCGATGATTAGATCAACCGGTTGAGCATTATCAGGAACAAGGTATATATTTATGCCTTGGCCTTTTACATTATCAACTTCAATATCGGCTTTAATCATTCCGATAGACGTCACTGCAGGCACTCTTTGATTTCCAAAACCATACAGTTCATTAACAGCAGGTTCGGGTTTCACTTTAAGTTTCTGAGCAACTGAAGTTCTTAAGAGACAACAAGAACTCCCCGTATCAATTAAAGCCTGTACTTCTTCAGAATTATTCAGTTTTGCTTTCTTCAAATATGAATTGCTCTCTTCTGAATTTTCGCTAACTTGCTCAATAGAATAATTTTTATCATTGGAATGATTATTGTCAGCTTTAGTAACACAATTTTTAGCTTTATGACCTGTTTTATTACATTTTCGGCATATAACTACTGGTTTTGGCAGCGGACAGTCCTTTGAAATATGTCCAAAATTATTACAACTGAAGCATTTTGGTTCACCTTTTTCATTATGTGTAATACCGTAGAATTTTTTCTTTTCGTTGATTGTAGCAACTGGACCATCCTTAAAGGAGTTTCGTTTGTCGGAAGGCCCTTCTTTACGCGGTTGTTTATTGTTGAAAGTTGACTTTAAGGTATCATAATCATCTAGTTTTTCAACTAAATCAGTTGGTGAAATCAGCTTAGACCAAACATCAATAAAATGTTCTTTTACTTCTGGAGACACTTTACGTTTTATCTGATCCGCTATAATAAGATCGCTTAATTTTTCAAAAGTATCTACTTCAATTCCACTTACCCATTCATTAAAAAAATTTCTTAATTCATACGCAAAATTCTTCCATGTGTTTCCTACACTCTTACTGTGCGTAAAAAATTTTTGGCGAAATTTTTCAGGTGTCATCTTGTACCGTTTTAATAAGATCTTTTTAACTTCTTTATAATCGTTTGCAATCTCATCCGTTTCTCTGGCGATTAACTGAGCAATGTCATACGGCAATAAGCCAAGCAAATGAGTAACACATGTATTTTCTGGTATTTCTAATTGTTTGGCCAAACGCTCAAACATAATTAAATATAAACTTATATCATTTTCTTCAGGTTTAAATTTTTGCATCAAACGATGAAGCTCTAACTTTGGATTCATGTGCGTACCACTAGCATTTTGACTGGTGCCAGAATCTGTAGATCTACTTTCTGCTTCAATACGTAATTTTTGCACTTCAAGCTCCATTTCATACTTTCGTTTTCGTTCCTCATATTCTTCTTTCCGCCTACGTTCTTCATTTTCTTCTTGACGTTTTCGTTCTTCAATTTCTTCTTTTTCTTTTCTTTCATTTATTATAATGTTCAACCACTCTTTGGCGCATTCTTCATCGTACTCTTTACTCGCTAAAATTATCTTTTTCAAATCGCACATTTTATAACTCTCATTTACGTCTTCTCCCAATTCTTCAGCTAATATTCTTAAATCACATTTTTTTGCCTTACCGAAAATAGACATTTTCTTACTTATTAAAATGCAAATATATATATATATATATGCTATTATTATTAACTTCCGATTAGATAACTTAGTAGAACACAGTTATTGGTATTTTATAAGTTTGTTTGACGTTCTGAATATATATCAAAATTTAAATAAATGAAAAAAAATTAAACTCTTTTTCCAAAATAATCAAAAAAATAACAAAATAAAATTTATAATAAATCTATTATATCAATCAATGCACATACCTTGAAATTCAAATTCGTTTTAACTTATTTACGGATAGCAAATCCTTGTAGTTTTAGGCTTAGGTTTTAGAATTATCCCACTTCTGATTTCTGTTAGCTTCCTTTAGTAGTTAAATTAATCACTCACAAGACGATTTTAAAAGAGACAAACAAACATTTATTTACAGATAAATCGTACTCTTAACTTAATAACCTACGTGTAACGTATTTTTAAACGTACATATCATAACAAACGTTCTTAATTCATCGTACCAATATTCATTTCAATCGTACTTCATCTGAATAATAAATATATATTAGAACGACATCCAGAAATTGGCTGTTGCCATTTCTCAGTAGATATTCTGTCTAATAACTATAATTAATTTACAACTGTGCTTACATATGTATTACCATCTGTAAGACATTTTAATCATTTACAAAATATTAATAAATTATTCCAAAAGGGAACCTTTGAACTGCTTAGTTATATATATGCACTTCAATAAATATGCTGTAAAATTTTCTCTGGGTTCGCAGTACTTTCAGAAACTTAGACAAATAATATAAATCTAATTATAATAATGTAAGTTTAATTAAGTGAAAAAACAATGCATGAAATGTACATGAGATACCTTGATTTCTTCATTTACTATGATAATGTATACATAACTGTTATCATAAAAGTTTAATGTGTAGTATTTTTATCACATAAGACTATAGTTCTCAATCTTACTAAATCAAGTCCCGGACTGGTAATGTATTTTGATACCTTCTCACAGCAATTTGAGGTAAAAATTTTATTTTATACATAACTCTTAGCACAAAATACATAACTCCTATCATAAATAAATACTTACACATGCATAAGCACATACACAAAATACGTAACTCTTATCATAATAAAAATATACATACAATATTTTTATCATGTAAGACTGTAGTTCTTAATCTTATTAAATCAACTGCCCAGATTAATAATTTATTTTGATGGCTTCTCACAGCAATTTGAGGTGAAAAGTTTATTTTACTTTTTATCATAACTGTGGCTGTTTCCTCAAATAAAAGATAATTGAAAATTCATATTCGAGTAAGATAATGTAGTACCTTATTAACACAGGTTGAAGCAAGATGGACAGCTTTGCAACCAAGTAGGCATATTAGATATTGCGGGGTCTTGTTAATTGCTGAGCTCTACTCTGAATGGAATTCTGAGGGTCTTCTGCTCCTCATCCGATACCACCAACTTCTTCAGAGGATTTATACCTGCTGTGTGTGTTGAGTGTCCCCTTACCGCACAAGCACTATTTGCTTACAATTATGCATGCCTTCAGAATTCAAACCTAGGCCCTTTGGTAACAGCAGTCAGCCTCACGAACCTATTTGGGCAACATCTTATTGATACAGGTAAAAAAAACAGGTTAAAGCAAAGCTGGCACCAGTGCATACAGTTGGGCGTATTAAGTATCACTGGGCCTTGCTAACTGCTAAGTTTCTGTCCTGGATAGAGATTGGAGGAATGGCAACCCAGGTTGCAGTCCGAGAGTGTCCAACACCAATCCCTCAATAAGACTTCAGCTCACCATATATTTTGAGTGCGCCTTTGCCAGCCAGACTCAAAATGATTTCAAACATTTATGCCTTTTCCAGGATTCGAAACCGGACCCTATGTTACAGCAGTCAGTACTATTAACCATTTTCCCATCTGGGTGACATTTTATTGACACAATAAGATAGCCTGCTGCCTAAATGATGAATTATTACATTGTTTGATTGCTCGATATGGAGAGGATGGCTAAGCATCATTTAGATGTCCACTGAGATCTCCCAGCCTTAAGTCCGATGATTTTTTTCCTCTGGGGACTGTGTAAAAGATAATGTGTGTATAGTCACATAGTCACAAATCTAAAATTTTTTAGAAATTAAATAATATTTTAAACAAGAACATGAAGCAAGACTTCAGTTTTTGTAAAAATATATGCTATCCAGACTAGAGGGTATTTCCTCATTTCTATTTGTGTATGTGTATGGTATGTATGTATCTTCTGCACATTTTATTTTCATTCTTCCTGAAACACCAAAATTATTAAACTCATTGATATAGGAATGTCATTAGCGAATGTAATGATGTCTCAGTGAATAATTATTAGATTGACATTCACTAATGAGATGGCATGCAGTTCATGTCACCAAATTAAAAAATCTGATTTGGACAGCACACCACTCCCTTCTAGGCCCTATTTAATTATACACACTTTTTGTTGCAACAATAAATTGCTATTAAATACTGTTAGATATTTAGAACAAGTCGTTGCAAGTTTACGACTATGACCAACGATTGTGAAAATAAAAACTGGAGAGGTACTTTTAAGCCAGGTAACAGGTAGTCCTTCAGTATATATATATATATATATATATAGACCCACCTGTTATGGTGTGTTCAGTATGTATACCCACCTAAGGCGCAGTTTCAGTTTTGTCCATTACAATAAAAAAGATGAGCCCAACTAGATGTTATAGCAGTCCTACATACAGAATTTGAATGTCCTACAGCTAATAATTTTTTAGTTCTGTGAGATATGTATGTACATACAGATGTCATGAAAAATTCCCTTCTGTTTTGGGGGGAAGAGCCCTTTATTCTGTCCGTATGTAAAAAAATCTTCAAAATGGATATTTCTGTTGAAATATGATACCTGAAATTTTTGTAATTACAATGCTTACTTTACTTCATACAAAGAAGAAAAAATAATACATAAGGAAATTGATGCAACATACATCGTCTCAAACTGCATCTGTTAACTTATTCAAATTTCAATCTAGCACATTTTAATAAAGGAAATAAATAATAGTAATAGCTTTCTAAAGCAGTCTATGAAGTAAAGTAGTATCTGACATCATTTTGTTAACTGAAGAAATCCTGTAACTGCAATAGGTGTCTGCCCATACTGGGATTGAAGATAAGATTGAAGATTCAATGAAAAAACTGCAGGCCTGTGAATTTAATGTCAGAGATCATTCAGTAGTCATATGGTAAAGAATCAGACATAATTCAGGAATGAAAATCAATTCAGAAGGCAGAAATTCTAATTAGCCTAATTAATTCTAATTAACCATTATGAATTCTTTTAATGTTTCGCTTACAAAAGCTTCTGTTCTCATAGGAATGTTAAGTACCTCATCTTAATCCAATCCAAGTAGATCTTACAAAAAATAATTACTGAAAGGTTGTTATAAAAATGGTTTATGAAGAGATTATGCAAAACCTTTAGTAATTTAAAATGAGCAAACAAGTTCTAATATTAAAAATGTTTTAAAATAATATTTATTAATTAGAATTCAAACCAGAGGTTTTCTGAGTAGAGTTGATAAAATTTAAAGAGGCTCTATATGATCAAGGAGTCGATATTCGAATATGCGTCAACAATTGATTAGCACAATCTAGATCCCATTGACTGCAAAAAAATTCATTAATAAAATTTATAATTAATTGTTTATTGATCTTGAACTTTGTCATACAAATAAATCAAGTCATATTCAAAACACATGCGTACACTGAGTTTGGGAATTTAAAAGTCATCCGAGAGAAATATCTCCAAATTAAAGTTGTTGCCAAACCAACACCACTGACGTTTCCTTCTTCTTATCCACTAGAAAGAAACTTTACCCAGCTCAATAACTTACTATGGAAAACAAGAAACAAGTTGAATGTTTCTGAATGAGCTGATTTAAGAATTAAGCAGTTTTATGCAAAAATATTCAAAAAATTATTTAAATATTTTAAGCGCAGCCATTACATTTATTAAAATCGAACTTTGAGATAATTAGAATCTGTAGTTTTGCATCTGCTTATATTTTTGCATCTTTTGCAAGTTTATTTTGCATCTTGTTTATAGCTGCAAAATTAAAAATAATTAAGAATACAAATAATAATGAAACATAAGCCTAATAAACCATTTTCATTCATACTAGTCTAGCTCTAATCTTTAAGTTTGTGGGTTTCACTTATTTAATCCAATGTTCAATCTTAGAAGCCCACAAACACTAACAAGCGAAAGAGATTTAAGAAGGGTTAACTACCCCTTTATTTCTCAGAATAATTACAATCAGTTCCTAGCTCGGAACGTACACAAAGCCTCCACTTGGACTTGAATTTAAATAATTATGAAATTAAACTGAACTAAGCTTAATTAAAGCTATCTGAAAGATATAACCGAAGCTATCAGGATTCTAAGTAGTTGGCCTCTAAATATTAATTAAATTGGCGAAGCTAAGCAAGGGCCTAAAGTATGGCCGAGCGTAGTATCTAAGAGAAAACGTAGCCAAATGGCAAACGCGCGCTAGCCAGGGAATCAGACTCTCTCTCTCGAAGTCTGTGAAACATCAACTTAAATAGTACTCATTTGCATTCACTATGTTTCTTAAATTACATTCTGGTAAGAAATTGTAAGCTGAAATTAGAATAGATAGGATAGGTGCATAACTTAAAATAACTGTTAATAAAATTAGGATAAACCTTACAAGTTATGTATATGCAGTTATTTGTAATGTTATTATGTTGAGTGCTGCATATTATAGAGAAAATATAAAAGGATCAGGCTGGGAATCCCTAATTTAAACTTTAAATTTTTAAAAACGTACCCTGATTTACAGAGCTCATTCTTGGCACTTTCAGATATTATGCAAAACCATATGTAAATGGGACATCTGGCAATATATATATATATATATAAAGAATGAAATTTTGTGGAACTGTGAGTGAGTGGCTACTCGCAAGCTTTATATTAGTTTTTCTGAAGAAAAGTAAACTGAGTAAACAACAAAATTAAATGCAGTCAAAAGCTTAATTGTACAGAAAAATACAACTTAATTTTGATGAACTGATACTAGAGAGAATCTTTAAAAAATTAAAATAATGTTAAGTTCAGCTTACTGGGAAAAGTATTAATTTTGAATTCTACATTTCAGTATTTATAGAAAGCAGGAGGGTGCGCTTCTGTTTTGGGGCCAGATTCAGAAAATAAGCATACAAAATGTATATAATATGTTTTGATTTACAGTCTACAAGTACAAATCATGCATATTTATTTCCTGGATGTATTTTTATATTTTATATTTGGTTTGCTGTTACATATTGACATAAAATTTTGATTAAAAAAGTTTCTCAAGTTTACTACTAAACACATGTGAAATTTTGTCTTTAGGCATATGATTATTGCTACTATTATTATTATTCACTTTATCCTTACACGAGTTAAGTTCTATCTCATATCCCACAAAAAGAAAAAAAAAAGGGTAAGTGAATATTAAGCATGTTATGTCGTATGATATAAATAGCCTGAAATTTTGAAACATTTTTCTGGATTAAAGGCTCTAAAGACGGGAATAAATAACATTATTTTAAAAAAAAGTTATATAAAATACACGCAAGTACTAAATACGGACACAAAGCCAAAGAAGTCCCACAGTATGGATTTCTCACTCTCTTGTCAATTATTTGTTTATTTTCCTAAATAATTTAAATATTAAGATAATTTCAAACCCATAAATATTTAAATAATTAAATTAATTTAAATATATTTGCTTTGTGATAAAGCGCCAAATATGATACTTTTAAAGTAACCCCATATCTTTGCGCATGCGCTATTGAGCTTTTATCATGGGGAAAAAGCGCAGATTAAATCTCGATTTAACGTGTGTGTGAGACTGTGTATAGGAAATTCTAAAGATATGCTCAGTTTGAAATTATTTTGCGATATTGTTCTTTAACTGAATTTTATGGTTAAAGTGCGAAGAATATGATATTTAATAAATAAAGGTAACATAGAAAATGTAAAAAAAAACGCTCCTTTGATAATAATTTAAAATCTGAAAAACTTTCAGATTTTTTTTTAAAAGCCTTTTATTAGGTTTTCTTAATCAGTAATAACATCATTCCTTTTCCCCTGTTCAAACTGTTTATCACAACGAACATTAATAACAGCTTCTCTTTCTTTCAGCGTTTTTCTTTTTCTCGTTTCTTGATAGATAAGATGGGCGGTCTTAAAAAATCGTTCGATAATTTTTTTTAAAGATGAGTAAGTTCTAGGAGCTATTAACATCATGAACGGCTTTATCTTCTCGAACGATAAATTATTTCTCAAAATGCTTAATACATACATTACTGTATTCTCCAGGTATAAATCTCCTCGATTAATATTTTTTACCCATTTTTGAGAGAGTACTGGTTCCAAAGGAAATTTAAAAGTAAACACATGTTCTTTAGCAATAGTAAATTAATCGACATTTAAATACACTACACTTTCTAAAACACACTTTTTCTAATAAATTCGAATTCCCAATACTATTTTTACCTTTCGGTAAAGTGGAAATTTTTTCAGAACAAACATACGTAATTAAACAAATATCTGACCATCCTTAGTCCGACTTTAACGTAAGCTGTACTAACAAAAAGGCCAACTTTTGACCGTGCCGTCAAGTCATATGTTTATCATATTGGAGCAAGCTTGTAGATATCTAGATGATCTTGGTGCTAGTCTCTTACGAGATTTTTCCCAAATGAACAAATAATTACCGAATTCTTCACACAGTTTTCTTTTATTAAGGTGAGGAGTGGTTGATGTTCAAGATGGTTACATTAAAGGGATATGACTCCATTATTGAATGAAAAAGCATTTCATATAAAAATATACTTTATTACGCACACAGGAATGAGACTCGTACCTGGAGCACTGCATAACAACCCTTTCACTCCAACGACACCCGCCAAAAGAGGCCTTGAGGCGAGAGACAAGATGTGACGTAACCAGAACATATGATCTGCCCCTCTGGCTGACTGCGGCGCCTGTCGTTCTCACGATGAAGTGCTACAAAGGTGTTATATTCCATTTTGCTATTTTCAGAAATCTGAGTCTATTTCCTCTAGTTACAGTTGTTCAGGTTAAACTCTTATCTTGCAAGAATATGAAATATCTGACATGTCACTCCTTTCATATTCATTAAATTATTCGATTCCGAACATTTTGTGCGCATTGAACGTTTAAGAACATGCATGGTGGATTTTGAATAATTGGCTCCAAGCATATTAAATATTTTTGCTTCAGTTCCTTAGAAGGAAAAAAAAAACAGGTTTGGATTATTTTGCTCTTCAAAATCTTTTCTTCTTCCCCCAAATCTCTTGCAAATGAGGCCGAATCACAGCGCATTCTAAAACAGAAGAAGAAGCGCTTTGAGTGGTTTTACAATGGAACCTTCCAGAGAGAGCCAGAATAATGGCAATATCCTTTACCGTGTAAGGTGCGCAGAAGCGTAGTACATATTTTCTTTGTGGGAGCACGTTTTCGTAAAGCATTCTCTTCGTTATAATAATTTAAACTATTGTTTTAGAATTAATCATGTCTGTCGCAGAGAATGTAAGTGTATTTTTTAGTTCAGGTAATTATTTATTAATGCATTTCTGGAAACTGGAAATGTGAAACAACAGGATGTGAGCTTTTCATGTATTCTAAGAATTCCGTGTAAAACATTCGAAAATAGCTCTCCCAAAGTTGTTGATAAATGATATATAGGCACATTTCGATTAAGATCATTGTAAGGATAAGACCATGGCGCAAATTGCTGTATAAAATAATTTCTTTCCACGTTTTTTTTTTTTAATTAATACCTTCTTTTAGAAAGAGCTTAATGGATAACATTTTATGTTATTGCAGTTTTAACAATATCTGTTTTTATTTTTTTAACGTATCTGTGTGTTTATTAATATTTATTCATTTTTAGTTCCGACGAGATGCAGAGGAACTTTTTCGATTGTCTCAATTAACTCAGATCGAAAATGTGCAGCGTATACTCCACAGTGAAGCCGAGAAATTAAAGCAGTTGGCAGATTTGGAGGAAAAATCATGTCAAGGAGCAGAGTCGAGGTCTACTGCTCGATCTGCGCGACCTGTTACTTACACATGTAAAATAATTAATTATGGTGAGTTAAGTAATTCATTTTTATAAAAATAAATTTTATTCCCAGCGATTGTTAATTCTTTTAGTTAAAAAAATACTTTTTAAGCATTACTAGATCCTGTATTCAAAATGTGTTAAAGTTTCCCCTTATAGTTAGAATATTATGTCTTTAATCATGTACCGGTGGTAATGATCATAGAATTTAAAACATACTTCTCTGTTATGTTTAATTACATGAAAAAAAAAAGTAATAGTGTATGCAGATCTATTGACATTGTGTTCAATAATATCCAGAAGTTGCACAGTAATTCGTTTCTAGGTAGGTGGTGGCATTTGATGTAAAATGAGACCATTATTTTCATAGACACACTGCAATAAGGGGAAGATCGTATTAGGCAGCTTTTGCATTTTCATGTTATAGAAATTTTGATATAATGGTAATTAAAATTATGGTCATGTGGTAGAAAGATTTTTTGTACTTAATTAAAGAATGCTTTGTGATAAGAGAGACTTTAAACGGCTCTAGTGTAGAATTGGGTGCCCTTTCGATTGGCGAAAAATTTTGTTCAGTTTTCGCGATGAAACCCCATTTCTGGTTACAATGAGAGTTTTAACATGGTTTTAGCTTCTTGGATTTATTTAATTGAAAATAAATGGATGTGCACATGGACAAAGTCTAGGCAATGTGCAATTCTCTGATGTTTTTTTAAATGAAAATATGTCGGTGTGTACATGGACATGGAATTTGTGAAATTCTTTGACTTCTTGTGTTTGGTTTTGTGTAGTGGCCATCTTGAAATTGTGTCTTATTGTCATCAAAACAGAATCGCCAAAAAACAAGGGACACCCATTTGTAAACTTTTACCCTTTGAACGTTAAAATAATTTTCTGTTTAAAGTGTAGATTGATATAAACCTAGTTGTGAAATCTACATAATGGCATTGGGTTACTTTTTTTTTTTTGCATTAGAAATCATCTGGCTGTCACTTTTAACACACAATAGTCTTCTTTCTTAACAGCTTGAGTTTAATGTCATGTAGACTATAATGATGGGCTATTCCTCTTTGCTTTTTATCATGCCACCTGACAGAGACCCACATTCGATCTAAACTTTGGGTATGGATGAACGTTTTGGAATCTTTGAATGGCTCTAGTGTAGAATTGGGTGCCCTTTCAATTGGCGAAAAATTTTGTTCAGTTTTGGCGATGAAACCCCATTTCTAATTACCATAAGAGTTTTAACTTGGTTTTGGCTTCTTGATTTTTTTAAGTGAAAATAAATCAATGTACACATTAGCAAAGTCAAGACAATGTGTAATTACTAGTTTGTGCAATTCTCCGATGTTCTTTTAAGTGAAAATAGGTCCATGTGTACATGGACACGCAGTTTGTGAAATTCTTTGAATTCTTGTTTTGGTTTTGTGTAGCGGCCATCTTGAAATGTCCCTTCCAGGCGCCAATCTTGGCATCAAAAAAGAATCGCCAATAAACAAGGGGCACCCAGTTGTAAGCTTTTACCTTTCGAATTTATCCTTGGTCTTCTTTGTACTGTGTAGAAATTCAGCTTTTTTTAGTTCACTTGTCTGATAACTTTTCCAGGAGTTTGAATAGATTTTACTCCCCTTTGTGATATTTTCAATATTTTTCTTCATTAAAGTTACAGCACTTCTGTCAGATAAAGCAGTAAAAAAAAATTTCCTTTTTCTCTTACTCTGGAAACCCATTCTTTAGGCAACACACTTCCAGTATTACTTTTTCTTTTGACAAAGACTTTCGTCAACTTCTATAATATATACTTTCTCACCTATTTTTCTTTCTTCCTTCTCCATCCATATCTATAATATTTATCTCTTGCATATAACTACTACAGTCAGTGGTAATCTTGCTGGAATGTTCTGCTTCTCAAAATTTAATTGATGTCACTTCTCTATGCCAACAATAAATAGTACACCCCGGACACAAAAGAAATGCGACTGTTTTCAAATTAATTCCCCATTTGAGTGTATGCAGTATGTTTTAAATATTTTAATAGCATTTGTAAGTAAATTTAAAATATCCATTTCAGAAACTTGAGCAAAAATGTATTACTAAATTGAAGATAATAATGAACAAGAATATTAATGCTTTCAAGCAGTAGGAGTTAATCTTCAATTTAGTACTACTTTTTGCAAATTTGGTTTAAAGAATTCAGATTTTTAGCAGGGTGTTTGAACGCAAGAACTGAATGTTGTGATTAAAGTATAGATGGATACAAACATAGTTATTCTCTTTTGAAACTTTCAAACAATCTTCCCTATGATAAAATAAATTTTTATCACGACTGCTTTGATCTTGGATTTCTAATATAGTATCAAACATGAGTTCTTTTGGTGTTTGTTCAGGTACCTGCATTAAATTTCTGTTATCGTGACAGTATTGTACCTGTCATAAATACTCTTTTGGTCTTTTTACAGTCACATTCTTACCTCAAAGGTACTTTTGTGTTATCCATCCAGTACTTCTGCTAAGTTGCTAATCATTGGTGGATACTTTTCCACCAACTTAACATGCGAAAAATAGTAGCATGTAGAAAAATAATGGCACACCGAGAATTGCATGAAATAGCAATGAATTAAGGAAAATAAAAGTAGGTAACTGTTCTTCTAACAGGACTGGATTAAAAAAGATGTGTATGTATGTACGTATTTATGTGTGTGTATATACATATATATGGGCATGCATACATACATTTTTTAATCCAGTACCGATAACAAAAGAGTACTTAAAAATGCAAAAAACATCCACAGAAAAACACTTTCTATTTTCTTGGTTGGGGTGCGCAAAGACCTATTTTAACTTAGACAGTTGCAGGTTTCTCGGCATTGCAGAGCCAAATGGCATAGCACAGCTCTCCAAGTACACATTGACTATTAAAAAAAAGTATTTGCAGAATTCTCAGCATCGCAAAGCAGTTTGTCATTAGCTTCCATGTACACAGCGAGTTGTTTTAACTTAACATCTGAGAATTGGTTTTATTCGGGAAAACCAATTTTATGATGTTCTTTCTCCATACTACGCATGCCTTCTTCTTGCAGATAATTGCATCAATCACAATGGGAGACATATCAAGACAGTAACTGTAAGAATGACAAAACTTACCAGATGTATAGTAAGAGCAGCAGTAAGTAAAGTGAACAGTTGTCGTAAATGATATATGGTGATTCTCAAACTAATTTTGTATTTTCATTCAGACACTTTGCTGGCAACCTTTAATAGTACATTTTTATATAATTCAATCATTTGCTTCATTGGGAATCCCAAAATGGTGCTGTTTGAGTTTTGTTCTGATGATGGTATAAATGTCGTAACTGGGTTAAGTTGAGCTTCGTTGCCAGGTAACCAGACCTTGCTACATCACATAAACTGGTTTAGGGGTTTCTCTACAAAGCTCGAAGTTTCCTTGGTCTTCTTTGTACTGTTTAGAAATTCAGCTTTTTCTAGTTCACTTGTCTGATAACTTTTCCAGGAGTTTGAATAGATTTTACTCCCCTTTGTGATATTTTCAATATTTTTCTATGTACACAGGTATTGACTTGGTATAAGAGGCGGGGAAACAGAGTGGTAAAGCTATAGACACAACCATGTCTCCAAGTATGAATGGAACTCTCAAATTTTAGATGGTACTTGATGTTAGAATTTTTAATAGAATCTTAAATTCTGTATTATTTAGGTCCTTGTAGTTCAGGTAGCAATTGTTTTGTGTAATGAGCAGAATGACTAGATCTAGAACATTTAAGTGTCATTCAGTTCTTGAGTATAAGCAGAATGACTAGATTGTTTTAGATAGTTACCGAACATTTTTTTGGTTCATGGTGTTCATTTGGTTGTTGTTAATATGTTTTGATATTGATTTAATGATAATCAAACTACCTGAATCTGAACTTTTAAAAGCTGTTCTTTTATTCCTGTATAATTTTTAGACATGAAAATAAAATGTTTTGCAAACTAGAAAATATATAGTAAGCAACATGGCTATTTTGTCTATTTGTAATTTATTATTTAGTGTCAGAGTTGCTCACTATTTATTAATATGGTTTGAATAAATTGGAAAATTGAATTACATGTTTCACATACACAAACACACACACGTCTTTAACAATCTAACAGCACCAACTATGTAGCCTGTGTTCTCTGGGCACTGAAATGAAAAAATTTGGAAATGCCGATATATCTTCTGTAATATCAAATAATCTTTTATTAATGAAAATATTGTAGAATAAGCTTAATTATCTTATTTAGAAGTGGTAGCAAAGATTTTAGAATTTTAATTATTAGTATTAAGATAATATCGGTGCCAATCTCAGGTTTTACAAAGGTTTGTGTTGACAGCATTTAATGTTAACAAGGTCCCAAGAGTCACAACTATAAGTGACCTTCATAATTCTTCATTAAATCAGAGTAGAAGCATATGGTATGTTTTAAGAACCCAAAGGTTCAGGTGAGCGAAGCCCTACATCATAAATTTGCTACTTGTTTATCTGTATTTTCTAGTGCATGTTTATTGAAAAGTTTTTAAATGTGTATTAACTTAAGAGTGTTTAAGATGTAAAATTTTATTGAAATATGTTTATTTTCTTTTCCAGCTTGGGATCAGTCAGACAAATTTCTTAAAATATATGTTACCTTAAATGGTGTGCATAATTTTCCAAAAGAAAATATTACTGTAGAATTTGGTCCCAAGTAAGTTATATGATTTTATTATTAATTAAATATCGTGTCAATTTTTAATTTGTTATTTTAATGTACTGTGGATACATGTAATTTTTTTCTTTCAGAGTTGATCTAAACCTATGTTTAATTCAGCGATGTTAAAAAATTTGTAACTTGTAATAGCAGCGCAATAGCATCATAAAGTAATGAGACAAGTGTAGCCTGAAATAGTAATGATAACCCTAATGATGTAATCAAGATGCACTACTACTTGAAGATATAACCCTCTATAAATACCTGTAAAAAACCAAATGGAAGAACTAGTGATGAAGGATCTGTCAAACTAATTTTGAGTTTGGCTGCAATAATTTTCTTAGTTTTATTTTCTTTTTTATCTCAGATTATTCACCTAGCACTTAAAAAACTTTCAGTTTTAATGAAGGACGAAAAAAAAATTGCTGTGATCATTCATAATTACTTGTCAGTTACAGGATGACATGCATTTTACAGAAATTCAACTCGTATATTTTTTTTTAATCAATGAAACATGCAGTTCTGTCCTTCCTCTGGAATGTTTTGAGAAATTTGTAGCATTCCATTTCAATGCAATTTTGTAACATATTAAACAAGTTTTAAGATATCACATCAATGAACATAAATCTTAGCTTAGAAAAAGAATAGGGAAAAGGAATCATTTACTGTCTAGGACTTGAGCTGCAAATTAAAAATTCATTTTTTTCCTACCAAAGTCATCTAAAAAGCTTTCTCATCTGGTAAATTAGGCTTCTATTACTATAAAAATTTCTCTACATTAGAAAACTTAAGTTTCTTGTCTTTTATTTAGTTGCAGCTGAAAAAGATGGTAAAATTTGAATCTTTGGAAGCACTTGTGCAAATATATATATATATATATATATATATAAACTAGTTACGAATGGTTTTCTTTTAAGGCAGTTTTACCATTTTTGAGTTTATAGTCTTTTTCATGATTGTTGGCTACAGTGCCATTTCAATGCTGCTCAATGAAACATTGCGTTATCTTATGGTTATTCGAATGAAGCCTTTCAGTATGGATAATTCCTTTTTGCTGAAGGAATTGTTTAGCAAACTGCTCATCATTTGTTAGTTGGCAAATCCTAAAATACATCTAGTTTCTTTCTAAGATACCAATTGAGTCAAAATCTTATATGAAGAACATGTCTGAATCAAAGAATTACAAGCCTCCTATATTTTTTTATGATTTGTAGTAGGACTATAATGTCTGGTACACTTGTGCATATTAGGTCTACTTCTCAGTAGAAAAGTCCAAAAAATCTTGAACATTCATACAGAACGCATTGAAGTTGTAAAGCATTGTTGAGTTTTATTGTAAGAGTATTTCTTAACTGATTGTTTATCTGCTGAACTCGTATTTGCTTTAAAAGTAATTGCAATGTAAATACAGTAAACCCTTGCTGAATGTGGTATTTATATCATTAACATGCTGTGCGTACAACAAAATTGAATATCTCATTGTTAATTTTGTGTGGAAAAATGGTTCAGATAAAGGTAATGCTATAGTTCAGATAAAGAAAGTATGTGTAATTTATATACAAACCTAAATATTATAGTAACTAAAAGGGAAAAGTGAAACAAATGTTAATTGAAAGGATTTCTGTAGGTATGTGATAGATTTGCCTTTTCCCTGAAAGGTAGTTCTTGCTTGGGCCAGTGTCTGGCACAGCTCTGTTTGTGGTAAGGAGTGCAAAGTTTTTTAATACCTCTCATAAAGAAGCCTTTTTTTTTTTTCATTTAAGTCAATCTTCCCTGCAAAATCAGACAATTTCCCCCCTTTTTTTTAACAATTCATTAAACTTCTTGTCTGCTAAATGCTCTTTACGTTCTTTACTGGTGCTGCTTTCACTGTCAGCTGGTGTTATAAGATCATCCAGCTCTTCATTTACCATTTCATCTTTGTTATTCTCAACTCATTCCTTAATTTCCCCTCTTTCCACATCCGAAAATCCTTCACTACTTTATTGCTTTTGCAGTTTGTACAGTTTCCTTGGTTTCATTTTCAATCAATGGAAATTTTTTGACAGGTTTTTGGCCAGCACTCATGCCGGAAAGCATTCATTGTTGATGAATTCACTTGTTTCCATGAGAATTTAATCTTTTCTATGCAGTGTCTTTTGTTAAATTTCTTCTGAAATGTGCCATTAGTGTGTTATTCTTACATTTAATACATTATTTGCAGAGATGTAAACGTGATGTAAAAGACTTAAATTTGTTTATGATTTCTTGATCCATTGTTTTAAGTAAGGAAGGGATGTTTGATGAACGGAATGAAACTTGCATTTGGATGTAATGTTGTGAGCGTGACAGTTCCTTTTTCTGGAGCATTTCAGGAATTAATGGAACTTCAGAGCTCAGGTTTTGCTATAACTACATTAATGAATAAATTTTCAAACCATTCGTTAAAGAGGACTACCAAATGCAGCAGACATGCTGAAGCATACTGCGTATAACTGAAATTCTCGCATTGGATTAATTAGAGACAGTTAAGATAACATGCATATGCAAAATCATGTTTTGCGTGTCTGCTTTCAGTAAGGGTTTACTATAAATATGTAAGTTAAAAGGTTATGTTAAGATGCATTGTTCTTAAACTATTTAATGGCCTGCCAGTGGCAAAAGACTGGTGATGCAGGATATTGGCAATTCATTGAAATCTGTGCCTATATTTTGTTACTGTGAAAGAATCCTTACTAGAAATATTAAATTTTGGAGTGAATGTATAAAAGGAAAAAGTGAAACAAATGTTAATTGAAAGAATTTCTGTTGCTGCTAAATAATTAGATACATGATAGATATGTGTAGGTTTTCCCTTTCTGATAGTTGTCAGGATATTTCATGCAGTGTACATGTATAAAACTTAAAATTTGTTTGTTGTGCTGGTTGTATCAGTTTGAAAATATTTACAGGTAAGCTGTTATACTTTTTAAATTCAGAATTCAGGAACTTTGCATCATACTGTTTTATTACATACAGTATGAATATTATTTGCAGTTTTGTTCATAGACTATAAACTGATTTGTAGAGCAATTCCTTAAAATCATTTGGTAAAAATATATTTCAGAGTCCCCGTGGCAATTTTTTGTTGCCATTCCTGTTTACGTCCAATACCCTGCCCAGTAAAATGACATCCAAAACGTAATTAAAGCAAAAAATATATAATCTCGATAAACTGCATTTTAAATCAAATGAGGGAATAACAGAAAAATGGAAATACGTGTTATGTAATCTGCATGCTACAAAAAGGAGATATTGACTTACCTTTTTTAAAAATTTCTGTTTCTTCGATATGTGTAACACACAGAATTCCTTAACAGCATCCAAAAGCTATTTAAAATTATCTAACATAGAATCCATTTTTTTCTGCTGCCACATTAATTCACAAAAGTAAAAATGAAAAATATTACATGCCACATACCTTTCATAGTGTTTATATGAACTGCCCCAAAATTTACTGAGAGGTGAACGATGCCATTTAAATCTTCATTTACACACCAGTCAATCATTTTCCAGCTGTTCCAAAGTGTACAGAAACTTCAAGTTACCTACCACCATAAAGCACAAAATAAACAACGTGCTTCCTAACCAACATCAATACCTAAGTACGCCTTACAAATATTTTCCCATCAGTCAAAATCACCCCAATCATGCATTACAACCAATCACATCATAACAGGCTTTCCGTAACATTCAACTACTCAGCTTACCATAAATGAAACAGCAACTTGGCAATAAATAAAACAACATTGTGATATTCCAAGGGGTACCCTAAAATATAGACTAACCAATCAAAGCTAGTTGCCTAAAATATGTATAATAAAAAATGAAAAATGTGTGTAATGAGTCCAGCTAGTGTAATTTGGTAAAAATATTTAATGTTTTTAATAAGATATATCATAAATTGAATGCTTTTTTAATTTAAAATAAACAGATCATTTTTTATTTATTTATTTTTTTATTATTATTAAGAACTTTATTTACTGTTTTCAAATTCTTTAGTTGAAAATCAATAACAGACAGTTAAGTTTGA
This sequence comes from Stegodyphus mimosarum, assembly GCA_000611955.2. Lineage (NCBI taxonomy): Eukaryota > Metazoa > Arthropoda > Arachnida > Araneae > Eresidae > Stegodyphus > Stegodyphus mimosarum. The sequence goes on from KK114330.1 coordinate 262,051, forward strand.
AAGTTAAATAGCTTCTGCCTATGATTGGCACATGGAAGAGAAAAGCTTTTATTTCTGGAAGTAGCAACACATATTTTTTAGAGCTGAGTTTGTTTGATTAAATTTTAAAGATGAAATTCTTACATAGCAGAATGGCAGCAGATTAATGTGTTTTATTGTGGGCAGTGGCAACACATTGCTTTTAAATCGCTGAGTTTGCTAATGAAAAATTCATTAAATTTACAATAGAGTAAAAAAATTTTAAAAAAATCAGGCTTTGGATGGATGACTACACAGGTTCAAAATTTAATGGCTTTCAGTCTTGCCATTTTATCACAGTGCGAGGAACGTACATAGATGCACACATACATTCAGATTCTCCTCATTTAAAGATTATATGTCTGTTAATTAAATGTCTGAGAAGTTGGACACTTATTTGCCTTTTTATTCTAACACCTGGAATAGAAATTTAATGTTTTGGCTGTGTTATTTTAATTATATTTTGTAGTCTAACATTTTCAATTTATTTTATTTATCAGTATTTCTTCCAAAAGATTTTTTTTTTTTTTTTTGAAAGATTCTTTGTTTCTGTCTGTCTCTCTCTCTTTTTAATTCCATTTCATTTGATGCATTGCCAGACTACTTCACCACTATTATTCACTAAACCAGAAATGCTTCAGTGCTTTACATTTGCAGTAATAAGGTTCAAACTGTATACTCAGAAATGCGACTGGTAAATGATTGATTACGTGTTGTGTTCTCCCTCAGTGATATGGATCTTTCCTACCCTTTTTATATATTTTACATCACTAAATTTCTGCATTTGTTTTATATTGATGGTTATATTACTTTCGACCTACATATGTGTGTTACCATTAACAAAAAATTCTCTTGCAGTTCTGTAACTACTATAATTGCATTCTTTAGCATTGTTATTATTTATTTATTTTACCTTTTTATTCTTGTTGTGCATTAAAGTGTGTGCATATATATGCATTGTTCATGTTTTCCATTGTTGACACATAAAGTGTGTTAGTCTTAAATCTGATTAAATATTTTTTAGATCATTTGAACTTCAAGCTCTTGGGCTAGACAAGAAAAATAATGTGCTGACAATTAAGAACCTGCTGAATGAAATCATTCCTAGTGAAAGTTACTATAAGGTATATGTGGAAACATTTTTACTGCTTTTTTTTTTACAAAATGTTTAATGATCCTTTTGATAAACAATTGACCACATAGCAAGTCAATAAAAAACTATTGGTTTAAAACGAATAAATCCGACTTTCTCTTTTGAGGAGAGAGTAACTTTTTCTTTTTATTAAATCCCACTTTCTCTTTTGGGGAGATATTTATTTTAATGTTGCCGAGTCAGAAAAATCTTTTGTTCTTTTTTTAGTTAGTTGCTGGTAGTACAATTTAATATTGATGGGAGTTTAGTAAAATAAAACGTTTTATTAAAATTTTTTATATTTGAAAATCATTCCAAATACAATCCATTATATTCTGGAATAAATCGTGACATGCGCTAATCTTAAACTATTTAATGCAGAAAGGATTAAAATAGAAGTATTAAATATTTAACATACCGAAATATTTTCAAGACTAGGCAGAGAAAAATGTTCAATATATTGTATTCTAAAGCTATTTTACTTAGAAAAGATCTGATGCAAATGCTGTACATTTTTTTAATGAATTATTATGATTTTTTGATCTAAGGAACCTCTGATGCATCAGGAATGCTTTATCTTTTAATAAAAAAAGTCCCTTTTTTATTTCAAACAATTGTATCTTAAAAAAATAATAATTAATGAGTTGTGTATGTATCAGTAGATATAAAGAAAAGATAAATTTTGAGATTGTTGAAAGTGTCAAAGAAAAGAAGCATTAAATCTTATTTTCCTCCTTAGCATGAGTTAGATGTTGTAATTTTATTGCCAAATTAATTTATTATTGAAATTCTGTTAATTCTGGTAGGGAGAAAACATTATTTTTGTTTGTACAAATATACAAGGAATTCAGAGGATTAATATTTTTTAGTGTATTAATTTGTTAATAGTATTTTTTGAATTTTAACAGGAAGATTTGTTAGGATTAACAATTATGGCAGAATTTTTCTCAGGAAGGGTAGTGAAAGTCAAAGTTTATTTTTGGCAATAATTTGTGTGTGGTTTAGGGAATAACATCCATTTGGTCCAAATATATTATTTTTGAAAACATTTTCCTTCAAAAGGATCTGATGCAAATGATGTATATATCTTTTAAATGAATTATTATGATTTTTCATCTAAGGAACCTCTGATGCATCAGTTATGCTTTATCTTTTAATGAGAAAAATTTATGGTTTAGCCTTAGTTAAAAGTCCTATTTTTATTTAAAATAACAATAACCTGGTCACAAGCAGTAAAGTTGCTAACACTGGTAGTTCAGTCCGGGGTTTGAATCTCAGCAAATTTTTGTGGTTTCCACCATGTGTAATGTGTATACGAACCAGTTACCCTTAGAAAGTCCTTCATAAAAGCCTCCTTCCCTCAGATAATGCTGAACTGCTTTGCTGTTATGAAGGTAAATCAAACTAACAATAGCTTTGTTTTATTGTTATAATGGCTTGCACATGCCTCACTGGATATAAAAAGAGGGTAAATTACTCCTAGCATGTCTGATGTATCAATCATAAACTTCTATGATTATATTTGTAAATTTTAGCATATGTTCCAAGACTTCATAACATGAGTTAAACCTATGGATTTCGGATATTTCCAATTATTTTCAGTTTTTTCTTAAAATTTTAGATATTAAAAAAAAGTAGTTTTTTCATATCAAAATATTTTTAATATTGCCTTTATTAAAATTTATGTTAAAACACACAAAGTACTCTTATCCAGGATTAAAACTAAAATGTTCAGCTTATAATATCTGTCCAGATTCCACAGAAGTACAGGTCCATATCCTATAAATATTTTGTAGACTGTGAATTATGGGAAAGAATTATTCCCTTTCTTCTCCCTTTAATAAAATTAACCGTAATAGAAATACTCCAACAACTGTAGAAGTGACCAGTTGAAATATAATAATGAAATACAGAATGAATATATGTAGCTTATTTAGGTAACTGGCTAATTTGCTGTTCATGCTACAGAATGTCAATCTAATTATTTGTTTAGTTATATTTTTTAAGAATTTCTGTAACCTAACATAAAATTTACCTGTCTTGAATTGTATAAAGTTGCAGTTTTAGACAGGTCATATTTGTTGTTAAGTTCTTAAATTGAGTGAATATAAGGGGAATAAACTTTGTACACCATATCAAGACTACATAAGTTTTAAAATTATGTTTTATTAGGTGTCTTCCCCTAGTAAAAGCTACTGTTGTTCATATTGAGTTTCCTGTCTGGTAATATTGCACTTCAATATCAGCTCATTCAGCAGTGTTAAGACTGAAAATATTAACACTTTTGTTTCAGCTGGCTGTTGTGTGCAATGAAATATGTACTTTTCTTTTGTAATTTTTTAGACATATCAGATAATCATTGTCTGTAGCTTAATAGTATACATCAATTTTAAGCAGAGAAAAAGTAATAACGTGTATATCAAAATATAACTTTTCCATGAATAATGGTTGTTATAATTTCAGGTTTTATTAATAATATAGTTTTAAAACTATGGTCTTAAATCTACCAAAGTCATGAAACTGCAAAATGATGATTATTGAGACATTTTGTGTGCTGTTTTATTTAATCAGATGCTTCAAATAAAAAAGGCCTCTCCTTTTGTATATATATGTTAAAATCTAAATTTGCATGCAAACTTAAGTTTCATATGTTCTGAGAAAACGATTAGTAAGTTCTAAGCAACGTCTACACAATTTTATGCCTGCACGAAGTTCGAGTTCTAGAAGGAAGGCACTTGAAAGTCCATCAAGAAAGCAACACAGTTGAAAGTACACATTTTTTAACAAAATCTAAATTTCAAAACAGCAGAAGAATAAAACCGATGTTGAAGTCATAACTCTCCTCCCTTCACTTCGTCTGATGAAAGAGGAGACAGTTACACAATTTAGAGCGAGAGAGTGATGCAGCATATATTTATATGTAAAATTTATTGACAGTATTAAAATAAATTTAACTGAAAATAATTAAAACAATAAAATAAAGAATCAGTTTTGCATGCTTTCTTTTGTATATTAAATATCAGCTATTTATTAATGAGTTGTAGTGAAAATAAAACATTGATATTGGCATTCATGATACACAGGGAGAAGTTATTAAACCTATTATTTCCAGCTAAATAAAGTGCTTAAATTTAGATCCATGAAGAAAATGATAGGTTATTGAGAATGAAACAAAAATTTGATTGACACTGTAGTGAGAATTCTTTATGCAGTAATTACAGGACTTTTATCACTGAACAAGAAATTTGTCTATCTATACGCTTAAGAGAAAAGCATTAGCACAGCAACATTAGCCCCATTCAGGATATGAATTCCTGAGATATTTAGAAAATTCTGTGCCAGTGTGGTTTACATAATTTACATTGGTCAGACTAAGAGAGCCTTAAAATTTCACATTAAGAAACATAAGGCATATGTTAAAAAAAAGGAAACACAGAAGTCCTCTGTTGTCCAGCATTGTTGGCCTGAGAATCACACTTTCAATTTTTCTGAAGCCAAAATTATTCAAAAAACATCTTCCATTAGTGAATTAGATATTCTAGAGGTGTTTCACATTTAAAAAAAAACTTTCTGTTGTAGTTAATGACCCTAATTCCAATCCATCTTTGCTTTCAGTCTTTAAGGAAATTATATTTTAGCTCTCATTTCATCAATAGATGGTGCCAGTAGTTTATCTCATCTCCAGCCATTCTTATCTCGTTCATTTGTGCTTTGGCAGCTAAGGATGATGGTTCGGTAAAACCATCGAAACTAGTCCTGTGAAAATTTGAAAATATAATGCTGATTTTTGTTCTTTGACTTCCAAATTAAACTTAGTTTTGCATAAACTTTTATTCAATTTAAAATATTTATTATTTGGAGCCTTTATTCTCTAGAATGGGCTGTAAACATTTTATAGGCTTAAAAGTTTTCCCTGGCACATCACAAAATTATTTTGTACGTGACTGACGCACAAATAAGAAAATTGTATATTTTTAAGTGTACTTGGATTTGAAAGATGTAATCAACATAGTTTTTAAAGCTGAGAAAGTTTTATATGTTTATTTCCCAGCTAAAATTATTCCTTTATCATGAGTAAAATTATTTGCAACATCAATACTTACAGGTAAAGACAGATATGGTTGTGTTGTATTTAAAGAAATCATCTTCAGGCAATTGGACATATGTTACTGAATCTGAGAAGAAAGCAAAAGAACCTAAGTAAGTCTCTTTTGGAGAATAGTCTGTATGTTTAAATTTCGTTTTATGTGGTTTTTAACATATCACATATAACCTAGTATTGTGATAATGGCATGGACAAACTTATAATCATGTTTTAGCAATCCAAAGATGTGTTACAAATCTAAATACTTACATAATATGCAAAATGGGAAAGTTTGATAGTGCTACCATTGGCAACAGTAGTCCAACAAATATTTACATTTATACTCTAAAATTTTCAACTGTTGCATTAAACATATGCTTAGTATTGGTAACTTTCATGTGTGCATCTTTCAGCATGTTTTGGAATTAATTCCTTCATAATTTGTTACTAAATGAATGCAAATCTATTGCTTCTTTTTTATTTAGAAGCAACCAGGAATTTATACTTTCCTAAAATCAGTATGAAATATTTGTTCTTTGTCCTATAACAATAATGTCACAAGGTTATATATTTCTGATCTAACAGATTAGAAAATACATATTAATATTTTTAAAACTGATATTATTACAATTGCTTTTAAAAAACCTGATTAAGAAACCTAATCTGAATTTTGATTATTTTTTTTCTTAAGGAATGTTGGTAAAATTTTTACTTCCCGCTAATCTACATACATAGGTAAGGGCGGTAATCAGTCCAAAAAGTCAAATGATGTCTTTTCAGCAAATAAGCATAAATTATGTTCCCCCCACAGTATTTGTTTACTGTGTTTACAATGACGTCTGTGTGTATATATGTGTCTGATGATTTTTTTCTTCCACAATAACTTTTATTTGAGGTTTCCAAAAAGAAAAAAAATTCCCTGTATTTCATCTTTCTACATTCATATAAAGAATTTTAATAGATTTTGGATAAAATTTGAGAGTTGGAAGTACTGCTTTTTTTAAAGCTCATAGAAGTTTTTAATATAAAACTATATTAAATTATAATAAAAAAAAACTTTTCTACTTTTGTATTAGACTTATTAACAGGAACAACATATTAGAATTTGGCTAAAATTGAAACCCTGAATTAATAATTTACTTGAATTTCTTAACAGATTTAAAAAGGAAATATTAGGAGATAGTACAATATATCTCAAATTATGTACTTTATTTTAAGGTACTTTTTGCAAGCATATCTAAGCTTGTAGTCATCTTTTTTGAATACCATATGTATGTATGTGCATTAGAATAGGAGAATCAAAGCAATTGCATTTGTTATATTATAAAATGTGTATTTCAGAAAATCTTTTAAAGTGCAACAAAGGATTTATTTGTTTTCAAGTTGTTGAATGCTCTTTGGCCTTAAATTTAGTCGTGTTTGCATTTATTTAAAATTGTCTTCATGAAACCAAAATATATGCATACAGAGTAACAACACATTGTATAGATGTAGCATAACATTAATAATTCAATTATAACATATCCTGTTAGTCATTGTATCAATAATACAGTTCTGTAGTTCATGGTAATATCTTAATTGGGGAGAGAAGAATATTTTCACAACAAAGAAAAAATGTATTTGGATATTATGCTGTGATTATAAATACAGTTTATATGGAATAAGTGAGTTCCCCCTTAATGTAAATTTTTTTTGAAGTAAGTATTGTTACCACTTACCTCTACAATAAATTAAAAATTAATGGCTAGATTTTAAGAAAAATGAATTTTTGAAATTCTGCTAGAATAGTTTGTGTAAATTTCATTAGTAAGAAAAGCAATAAATTAATATTTCCATACTAGTTTTTATTAACTCGCATTTTGTAGTTGAAATCTAAGGGGATCAAAATTTGCTTATTTATTATAGAAATATTTTCTGTGCCATGTAATTGTCTTCAAAAGTATTTGTGGTAGTTTTTTTTTTTTTTTTAAAGTAAGGTTAGATAGTATGTTACTTATCCATGAATTATTTTACAGAACTCCAAAATTTGATAAAGATGAAGATCCTAGCCAGAGTTTAATGAATCTGATGAAGCAGATGTATGAAGAAGGTGATGATGACATGAAAAGGACCATTGCAAAAGCTTGGACTGAAGCTAGGGATAAAAAATCACCTGATGAAATATTGTAATGAATAAGGAAGAGGGAAAATGTGTATATGATGTTAATTGCTGATTCATACAGTAGTTAAAGCCATTAAAAATATTTGTCAGTGTATATCTGTTAAGTAAGTAAATCACATTTTGATTGGTTAAAGCATTTTTACATCTGATTCATAGCTTGCCAAATTTAAGGTGTACATATTGTTTTTGACTGTTGATCATTTCTCTTTTTCATCGACTAATATTTATAATTTCATGTTTTCTCTGAATATTTAGCTTCAGAGAAACTGAAGTATCTTAAATTGTAGATTATTCTCATATGCTACTGTTAAAATTGAATAAAAATTAGTATTTTAACTGTAGACTAATTTTAGAGTTCCTTTATATAATCTAAACCATTCTTATTATAAAAGCTGTTATAATGTGAAGTCAGTCGGTTTTTAAGCTGATTAGTATTTTCATAACTTAAAATAGGGCAGTTTTATATGCTTTGACTGCACCAAAAAAAAAAAAAAACCTAGATTAGATGATATTCCCTTCCATCCTGAAACGGTGTATTGTACACAGACAAATTTACTGCTTTGCTATTTATGTAGGTTTTTAGTTTATATCTTCCTTCATCAGTTTTTACTTAATCCCTTGTTACTTTAAATGTAACAAAGGTTTAATTTAAAACAAATTTAGATATGTGTTTAAAAAATAGCAATTAAGAAAATATATTAAAAGTTAATTTCTAAGCTTGCAGTTGTCAAACATATATGAAAGTTTAACAAATAAGCTATAGCTGTTTTATTGATATAAAAATTAAGGTGTCTGCACTTAAATATAAAGTATACTTTAGACACCCTTTGGAAAGTTATGCATATGAAGGGTAGCAAGGTTTCATGTCAATAAGAATTATTTGCGAAATCTACAAATATATAAAATTTACAATTAAGTATTTTTATTTCAAGTAATAAACAATCTTGAATTAAATAAAATGATTAATTAATGAAATTTTTTCATCAATCTTTTATAAATATGAGTTCATTGAAAGATGTATACCCAAACAAATGATATCTGCACATTAGTTTTGAAGCTGAAATATTATTACAGTAAGCAGTTAAGTGTTTGTTTACACCTTTAGATATTCTTATAACTAATATATGACATACGATGGTGAAACAAACTGACCTTAAAAGATGTTATGTAGTGCAGGAAATCAGTTTATCCTAAAGGCATTCTGTCGAGAAATTACATCCACACGAGCAGCAATCCCATTTACACATTAACCAGTATTATTTAAGTCCAAATATTAATGGTTAAATGAACCTAATATCTGTGATATGTATGATTATTTTAAAACTATAATTCAGTACTAACATATAAGTTCTTTCATTAAACTGTGTATATATTTTTTTACTGATCCTGTATTTTTGCTTTGTATTCAGGAATGCTATTTTTTTTTTTTTATTATACCACATACAATTTTAAGTTTTTTTAAACCGTAAGAATAAGTTATTATACAGTGAACTATCTACTACTTACCAGGAATTATTCAGAAAAAGACCAATTCAAGTTTTTATGCATAACTAATGTGAACCCCAGTAGACATACAAACTAAAATCATTTGACTCATTAATTCAAGTATGCCTGCTGTTCAGTATGAATACATACGCGTCATGATTGTTTAGCAAAGTCTGATATAATTATGCAACTGCAACCTATATAAATCGTGTCTGCTGTCTCAATCAATGCTTACTGCATTCAAAGCTGTTTTGCCACACCAAAGGAATTGTAATTTTTTTTTTTTTTTATAATTAGTGTGTGGTGCATATTATGATACTATATTAAAATTCTTTAGCTCTGCAGTGTAAATAAAAAAAATCAGTTAATGCAAGTCATAGTATAGCTTTCAAATTTCATTTCTTAAAACAAATATTGCTTACTACAACATGAGCTAGCAATAGTTTGGCCCAATGTATTTCATAGCAGTGTTAAACAGTGTTTACCTGCACCTCTACATACATCCTAGAAATTTATATCATATTGAATACAGGTTGGTTTCCCATAAAAAGCTCTTTCTACATGGGTTGAAAGACTGAATATTTAATTATCTGTTATCTTAAAATTACAATAATTTGAAATTTTTAATTGCAAAGCTATTAGTAGGCTAAAGAAAAAATTCAATGAATATCGGATGTTTTCAGATGTTCATGCATACTGAAACATTTTTTTTATACTAAAGGCATTCTTTTATGAATTACAATTTATTTCAAAATAACATGCTACAACAGATATTTCACACTCACTGCAAATATGAACAACTAAATAACAATTTAAAAAGTGTATTTGCATTTAAGATGCAAAAAATTACAAGTCAAAAGAAGCCAGAACACAAAAATTTTAAAAGAATAAACTTAGTAATGAATTTGCCATTGATTAATACAGCTGTAAAATTGAATTTTTAAAAAAAATTTCCTTTCTTCTGAAATGTTCTGTTTTCAACTTGTGCTTTTATCACAAATTAAACAACAATATCTAACATTTTAAAAGTTTTTCACTTTGGGGAAATGAACAAATTACCCGTTTTGAAACTTCTGAAGAACATTCATGAGCAATTTTATCAACTCGTATTAAAAATTGCCTGCTGAAAGAATAAAACTTTGCTGCAGACTATATGAATTAAACAAAAGCCCTCGTAATTCCAAATATGAAAAACATGCAAGAACTGGGCATTTTATTTTGTATGTTAAATTAAATGGTATGGCCACTAATGTTTTAGCTAAATTTCAGGAGACTAGATCTATAATCTGCACTTTGATATTGGGATGGGATTCAATAACTAAAGCACTTCATATTTTCATTATATGTATATATACTTCACAAATGCATCTTATATTTCTGTTTTAAACCCATAATGCAAACAATGATGAAAATTAACTTTGCAGCATATAAATTTGTACAAATAGTTTAGCTGCATGTATCTTCATAAAGTATGTTTCAACAGAAATCAAAATTAAAAATATATAAAAAAACAAACAATTATCAAACACAGCAGTTAAATTATAAACACAGCAAAGTTAAATTATATGATAAAAGAAAAAATTTCAATTTTCCTACTATTAAACTAATTAATTGGTACTCAAATATCTCTAAAAAAGTAATAGAAAACACGTTTTGTAGCCAAATAATCAGAATAAAAAATATATGTACTGAAATAGAAGATTTAAAAGAAGAAATTTTAAACTTAATTAACGTTCAAGTTGATAACCAGGTACCACCAAAATTTATTAATTTATGTATTAAAAAGGCAGGCATTGACTTTTAATTTGTAATTTTTTCCTCTTTTTAATATGATAACATTATCTTAAACCTTTACTGGAGGATAATGAAAGATGTAGAAGAGTAAAGAAATTATATTGTAAATAATTTGTAAATATGTAAATATGTATATTTAATCAATACTGGATTCTTTACTTTTACTAATAAAGGGCCAACTCTCTTCAAAAGTCTCAATTGTAGCCCGATTTGAGTGAAGATTTAAGTTTTCTTCTTTTCTTCTTTTCTTTCTTTACTTTAGCCAGTATTTAATAGAGTTTTGATTTACTAGTAGGAATCAATCAATTTTAATTTTTTTAATTTTTTAATTTTTTAATTTTTAATTTATATAAAAAAATTTATATCAGTATTTTAGCATTTTTTCTAAAAACTAAACTTTTAAATTTTAAATTAAAAATTTTTCTAGCAAATATAAAATTAAAGTTTTACTGATTTGTAAATTAAAAAAATTTATAAAAATTTCATTGAAATTTTCGCACTTTTTTTACACAAATTTTCAACATCCACACTATTTACATTACTTGCACATTTTTTGCAAAATTCCTACACAAAATTCCAACTTTTCCCATTTAATAAAAAATTATTTAAAATTTAAAAACTACAATTGCTTGTCTAGTTAATTTAAACCTGATCTTTAGGAAATGAAAATATTTAATAAATTGCAGATTTTAGCCCTCCACTCAACTCCACTTTATTTATTTAGCGCCCTCTATTAATTTAAAGAGTACAATGCAATTTGGCCCTCAACTCAACTTTACTTTCACGCCATCTATTAACTTGTACAATACTTTTACCCAATTTTGTTTGGTAAGTTTAAATTAAAACTTTATATTTACTTGCTTTTAATTTTAATTTTAATTTTTTTCAGTATTTATTATGTAGTTTTTAAGATTTTTCGAAAAATTTATATATTTAATAATTGAAAATATTTAATTTCTTCATTCTGTATAGTTTCGGTTTAGATTTCACTTAATATTTTAAATTATTTTTTAATAATGTGCATATTCGTGTCGGGGAGGTTTTATGTATACAAGGGTTTCTAAAATTTCTAAAATTTAATTAATTTATTTTTTTATTAAAAAAATTTTAAAAAATTTTTAAATAAAATTTTTTAAAAATTAGAAAAATTTAATTTTTCTCGGAATGTTTCACTATTTATGATTATTTACTCCTGGTTTTTAATTTCTCAAACCAATTAGGTGGTATTTTTTTTGAATGTTCTTTACTTTTGGTTTTAACTATTGCCCTTGAATACATGAATGACGAAACACGAATTGAATGATTGGGGAGCTAGGTTTGGAGGCAACTTCCCCTTGATAAGTCTGTCTCCGGCCTACTCAGCAATCATTCATGTATGCATTTTAATAAAATTTAGTTTCATTTTTATTAATTAGTAAAAATTGAACTTGATTTACTTATGCTACTGAATTTAAATGATATTATAGATTAGTTCATAATTAGCATTAATTTGTTTACACAATTTCTGTTTAAATTATAATTTTTATCTTAAAATTACTATTTTAAATAATTACCTTTTACTACAATTATTTACATATATTCATTCACGCCATATGAACTGCACTACATAAAAAAACTGAGAATTGATACGTTTGAACTAATATAGGAATATTAAAAATACATTAATCATTTCAAGCTTTTTAACAGGAAGATTAAAATAAAATGGGAGAAAAGTGATGTATTTACAATATGTATATCAAACAACATTTAAAAAAATAGGCAAAAATTCAACCTTAGTTTGTTGTTGATTTTATGTATAATTTAATACAAAAATCATTTGAAACCATGGTATCAAGGAAACGCATGTATCAATATTTGAGCAATGTATTTTTTATCTAGATAATGAATTATGAATTTAAACATAATACAATTCAGTCAAATAGAACTAAATCTTCAATTAAATAATTAAAATGATAAATTTTCTAATTTGGTCTAGAAAATTAGTTGCATTCTAAAACAGTACGGGGGAATGCTAAATTTTCAAAAAATTATAATTTCTATAGTCACCGGTTTAGGTCCATTAAAAATAACAGTTTATAAAATATAATAGGATTAAATTTATGACGCTTCTGGAAAAAGCAATCATAGTCACTGGTTTATATTCATACAGTATAAAATTTTACAAAGCATTCAATAACAAATCTTAACAAAAAATGAAAAATTTATAGCTACCTTTAGCCTCCTTTCTTAAAAAAAGAAAAAAAAAACCATTTAAGGTGTTTTAATCAACTATATAAAAGTATAAAACCATTCAGTCTCGGTGAAAATATACACAAAAAAATACAGGGAGATCCAAAAGTAAAAATTTCGTAATTCAAGAAGTATAGAAAGTAATATAATGCATTTTTCAAAGAAAGTTTTTATTTTTTAATGAAAAAGTTTATTGCCAGGATAGTTACATTTTTACTTGAAATCAAACATTATTGGTTATACTGAAATAAGTGGCAAGAATAGCATCATATGCCATGTTTGACAGCCATCATATTGAACATTTGTTATCCCAGCTGCATTGTGCTGTGCCACTGTACAACTTCTGACACAACTGAAGCAAAACCTATCAGTTGAAAAATGTATTTATTCTGGTAATAAAATATTTCAATATTAAAAAAAAAACACATCTTTCTGTACGTTTCTATGAAAACCCTATTAAGCTAATGTCTATACTTTTTAAGTCATTGAATTTTTACTTTTGGATCACCCATATATATACTTTTTAACATTTAATACAAGTTTAAAATAGACTTACAGTTGTGACTAACAGATATGCTTTTATGGCACAAATCTGGACATGCAGTCAGTAAAAAACTGCAAATCTTACTCTAAAAACTTCCCAAATATCAATGTATTCTATAAAAAATAGTCATATATCAAATTTAAAAAGTCACTAATTTCAAGTAACATGTTAAAAAATTTTATATAACATGTTTTAATTAGCAAGACCAGATAAATTTTAATAAAAAAATATTCTCCTTCCATCAGTGTCATAGCAAGGGGGGTGCCAAATTGATGTTACAAAGTTTTAGAATGAAATATTTTCTATTTTTGGCAAACAGGGGGGAGTGTAAAATCTTCATTTGTCCCTGGGTGCTGAAAACTATGGCTCTGCATTCTATGCCAGCAATATAATTCAAAATTTAACATAAAGTTAAGAATAGTATTATTGAATTGTTATACTATTTGGTAAAGATGAAATGAAAAGAAATTTCATGCATATGGAAATACAGTGGAACCTCAGATCATGAATAAAAAACATATTGGGCAATGAATTGTGTCTTGAATTAGGAAAAGTCAAGTCAACAGCAAATGATTTTCAAAAGTGTTTCAAAGAACACACACAGAATTAACATCCAGTACTTATCATTAGTATCCTTATTACATGTTCCACTGCTCAACTCTTATTAGCAAAGTAGAGTAACAGTAGGTTACTTACAGAGCCATAAATTCCAACTGTAGAAAATTATGACCAGATTGTTTTGGCAGACAAACACTTTTGAGACTAAAGTTTTTTATTATTATTATTTATCCCTGCTACATGTATGATTTGTGTTTCTAAACAAAATCACGAAACTGGAAATTGACAATGAACATGTTGAGTTACTAAAGGTGCATAAAATTAGCTTGACTAGAAAAAACTGGAAAACTTCAGCAGCAAAAAGCGACTGTGGAGAAATTGTTTTTAGACAATGAGGCAAGAGGAGGGGATGATACTAATAAGTTGAATCTTCAAAAGCACAAAATGGAGTGAGGTACGTATAACACTCCTAGTAACAATACCACCGAAATAAAGCAGCAGCAAACTTCAGCATAAACATTTTCAAGGATAAAGCCATGATTCATTTTTAAAATGTAAGCAAGAATTTACACTGAACAAATTGAATAAAACAGAGGATTAATGAATCTCAAGCAGCGCTAAAAGACAAATATTAAAAGTGCCCGAGAAAAAGAGTTACCAGATGTTTTTACAGAAGGGAATGTCTCATCCAAACAATAACATCAGTACATCATCACATTCCACCTTCTTCTGTAAAGGTATATGGTAGTAAAATTAAATCTTTGATTATTTTTCATTTTAATATATTTTTTTCTTATCGGTCTTAGATTTTTATAAGTTTAAATAAGTAATCATCTGTGGTCCAGAAATCGATTAATTCCACTTTATATTAATTCGGAAAATTGGTTTTGGTTTAAAACATTTCAAATGGTAAATGGCCTTGTGGAATGAACTGCATTCATGAACTGAGGCTTGACTGTGTTGAAGAATTTTTTTTTGTAAATAGCTAAATGTCTGCTTGTAAGAAATGATAAAATTAGGTAATTATGTATTATCCTGTCAGCCATGAAAGTGTTACCAAACAGCATAATTTAGCACTAGTTATCGATAAGCATGACATCATAGTACACTCATAATACCTGCACTTTCTTTTGATGTAACCCCAAGTGATTCTCGATAAGCCAGCCACCTTTTAAGAACAAGGATATAAATTAACTGTTACTGTGGTATTTCATTCTTGCATTTTGAGAAAAAACATTAAGATTTGAAACATACCTTCTCCAGAACAATAAGCAGTGGATTATTTTTAAACTTATGGGATCGTACCATCAAAAAAGTGTGTATCAATGGACATGATGTGGCCAATGAAACAATAATAGACTGGAACAATTGCCTGTTGGAAGTTTGTACTCATATTGTTTCTATACAGACAATCTGGTAAATTCAGATCACCTAACAAAATAATAAAAATTGATAAAAGCCTTTTCACAAAGTGCAAAAACGAAGCAGTTCAAGTTCTTATTGCAGCCATCAGCACTTTCAGAATTCCATATGAATATCTAGTGCAGCTTTGGCGGGATCTATGCTAGCTTTCATGATAAGTATCCAACTTTCATGACTGATGAGATAATATGTAAATACTTAGAATTAATTAAGACTAATGAACACAAGAGCTATATTGTGTGGCATGTGAAAAGGGCTTTATTTTATAATTCTTTAATAGTTGCATAAGAATTTTAATACTGAAAGCATGAAATGTTAAAATAATAACGTAGATAATGTGATTAATTCTTTCGAAAGTTAAAATCAAGTACATTACTTACAAACAAGTAATACCAATTTTTATATATATAATCCTAAAATAATAATTTGCAAGATAATAATCAAATGAATGCCACAGTTTCAATTTTAACTAGTACAGAAATATCAAAATAGCCTTTCCTTCTTTAAGAAAATATGGTACTTGCATTAGTTGTGTTAAATAGCTTTTGAGTGGAATGAATACTCGGTCAAAGCAGTTCTTGAAATAACACATGCTGATTTGCACTCTAAAGACATTACAAAATAATGATTTTAATGAATTATTGTACATTTTAAATATTAGTTTTATAAGATGTTTAAAAATATGCTCATTGCTTAGAATTGTCTCTCAAATCTGCTTGCTGTTTCAAAGCACAATACTGGCAGTAGTTGGCTATTTGATGAATATGAAATTGTTAGTACTCAAATAAAAAAAATGGCCAGTCTAATTCTGAGGTAGAGTAACTATCTGACTTTACAATTCAAGTCAATACAAAATGCCATTTTTTTTAGACCTTAAAAAAGTGATTTTAAAACAAGGATTTATATCACTTTTCTCTTTTAGAATCTTCTCTGTTATTTTCATAATGTCTAGCCCAAAGTATAAAAATTACAATTGTCACAAATATGCTAAAAAATACTAATAAAAATATATGAACAGACCAATATTCAGGCAGTGGGTATTTATTTTCCATTAGCTCCCTCCTTTTTTTCATATCAATGATTGCTGCATTCATTTGATGATGAGTTGCTAATATACCAGAAATATGAAGTAACTGGTGACTGTTACCTAGAAAATCAAATTTCCCAGGTGCAAGGCGTTCAGGAAGATGAGATGCATAGAAAAATCCAATGCAGAATGAGAAGAAAAACTGAAGGTTGTAGTGTTCAGCTGCTGCTGGACTTAGGTCTGAACTGTAATTAAGTCTGTAAATTACTGGGATGCTATCCCAAAGCCATGGTAAAGCAAATGCCCCCAAGCGGAAAATCTTGATCCAGCATAAACTTATTAAAAATCGTGAAAAGCAAGCAGATACGGAGCATGTAATTGTTAAAAACACCAGAATTTCTAGATAAAAATTTCCAAAAATAGTTCCTTGAAGTTCTTCAGGGAACGCATATGCTTTAATCAACAGTCCTGCTCCATAACCATATAAACTGAGACCACCATAATCTAGAAAAAACCAGACATGACGGGCCATGTCAGAAGTGCTACAGAAGGTATGTGCTAAAGCACTGATAAGTGGATACAGGCTTATTGTAAACATATATCCAACCAAAGGCCAATAGTAGGAATCTGTAATAACTTTAAGAACATCCCAAAACATAAGGAACTGGTACACAAAATAAAATGTTGGAATGAAATGTGTCCAAAAGTTCAATGTTTCATTTGTGGCAACAAAAACACTCAGGGCACAGTCTTTGACAGAACTGGAAGGAGATCGATAACCTGTTAAAATCGCAACTTCTCGCAGATGTGGTGGTATTTCATCTTCTTTATACAAAGATATGTCTGGTGGTGTAGGTAATATATGGGTCATTTTTCTTTTGTATGTATGGAATAAGAAAAAGCTGAAATTAAAGCAACATCACATGAGAAAATATATTATTACAAATATAATTTTAAGAGATGAAAAATAAGGTTTGTCTTAAATGTAATCTTTATCCAAACAAATGAAAATTAAATGACTGAATATGACACTTTACCAACAAATAAAAATACTATATTACTTAAGAAATAAATTTGTCAAGCAATTTGCAAATATTAAGCTTTTACTATCATTTCTTTTATTTTAGCCAAAAAATAATAATATTAATTTTTTTTCTCTTAACTTTATTAACTATTTTTAAAAATTAGTTAATAAAGTTAAGAGAATTTTAGAATAATTTGTTTAAGGTTACAGGAAAGATTTAAGCATCAGTTGCACTTTATGGAAAGATTATAAGATTTATTTTTTTAATTATCTAAATGTTTCAAATGATTTTAAAATCAAACTAACAAATTAATTAATAATAAGATAAATAAATAAAAGTACTCACTTTCTAGCATCCTGTGTTAAACACAGCTTTGAAATGAATAAATTAAATTTTGTTTGGATATCTAAAAAGGAAAACAAAGAAAATATACTCATTCATAAAATTCACGATATTATGCGATATGTATTTGTGAAACAAATTATTAATATAAAAGTGTAACCAAAAAACATGATTCTTCCCCCCCCCCTTTATGTTTGTTAGATAAAAACTGTACATTTTAAAAGGACTGAAATACAAGGTGGCATAAGAAAAACAACCCACGCTTAGTAACGCGGGCAACATTTTCATGGGCCACCCTGGGTAAAGCAAATTTCATTGACTAAAAGCGCCAATACACAGCAAACTGAGAAACATCTCACACAATCATTAGTACAATAAATATTATGTAGGAAGTACTTTTCTCATTTTTTAAGTTATGTGATATTTATTCATTTATTTTTTTAACTTAATAAAACTTTTACATCTATTAAAACTTTATTAGAAAGATTAAAAAAAATGAAGACATTAATTTTAACACACAGACGACACAACCTATTGAAGTAGTAAACAAACACAGGATGCAAAACTTAACATTAAAGTATCCATTTAATCCATTGCGATGTTCTGTCATTGCCTCACACGCTGCAAAAATTAATACATACTTTCAAAATCTCTTACAACGAGGTTGATTGACAACAAACAAGGAATAGGAGCTCACCTCGAACACATAAGGTTTATTTACCAAGTTATTAATAAGGGCAGGGACAAACATGTTAAAGATTAAGACTGGAATAAATTTATTCAGTTTGATCATTTTTGTTCCTTTTTCAATATAGTTCTTCTGCATCGTGTATATTTTAAAAAACGTTTGATACCTCCACTATCGGCACACATCTGCTACACCGTTTCCCACTTCTCCGGCACCTACACTGCTGACCATGAGAATTCGCTAACTTCGAGCATAGCGTTACAGACGCCGCCCGATATGTGTACAGCGCCATCTGTAAAGATTGAAAAAAATTCATTACGTAAAGGCGTTGAATGAAGTTACGGGAGGTAACGTACATTCATTAACTGCTCTGAGAATATGTATTCCTGTGTTTTCGGCCTTTGGCTTGTTGCTAAAATCCTCTCAATATTCATCCGATAAAAAAGGCGTAATTAATAATAAAAATTACCGCCATTTAGTTACTGATTGCTACGCCTGCATAATGAATTTTCTAATAAAACTATTCTGAATAAGCAGATGTGTGCCCCGTTTAAAATCAAGCAAAGAAACTCAAAAGTAACACATAATCGCGCTCCTGTGTGTCTGTGTTGGCTCAGTATCCGTCGTTTGTTGTAGCAAAGTGGAGGAATTGGCGGTGCATTTCGAAGTGAAAGGGAAGAGACAACAACCTATAATACAGTAACCGAAATTCAGCAGTTTAGATGTAACGAAATATTACTAGGACTCCTTTCCCGTCTATCTGCACCCTCATTCCAAACCGATGTAACTAAAGACTCTGAATAGAAATGATAATGATCATTTGCCGACCTTATGCATATTTGCAAGGTTACAGCAAAACGCTCAGACACAGCTTGGTAGTCTTAAACGTGCTAGTGAGAAAACTAGCTATCAGGGAATATTTAACTTGTCTTGTTTCCCTTCCAGTATTTATTTTTTAATTCGCTTCCTTTCTTGCATTTAGCATTAACTCTGTTTTCATCAGTAACCTATTATCACAATTCTTTTCTTAAAGTCCTTATTTGTCGCATAAGTCTTCCTCACCGTAATCAAAGAGAAAAATAAGGATGATTCAAATGTTTGGAAACTACTAATACAAGAAAAATGAATGATTTTTGTTTGCACCAGAAAAAGAATAAAAGTAAAGATAAGAAAGATAACGGATTTCTAAATTCAACTAAACTTTCTAAGTATCTATAACTGAACAACTCTTTATACGACGTCTTTTCTTTTTTTTTCATTCCTTTTTTATGCATATAATTATTATATTCGTTCATATTTGATATTGAAAATTTTCTTATTTTTTAGTTGGGTTCATTTGCGACAGGAGGTTGAGTATAGCAATTAGTGGCGACATCTGAACTTTATTCGTGACTTTTTTTATAAATTAAAAACAGAAAGGATTCCCATGTACCATAAAGTTTATTCGTAACATGACTTTAAATCCAATATTGACGCAAGGCTGTCATATTTTATTAATTATTGCCAGTATAATTGTCGCCAAATAAATATTTCGCAGAAGTTGCCAACATCGTCCGAAAACATTAAATTATTATTAAGCCTGATTTTATTCGGTTATGATAATTTTCCCTTTCGCAAAGGCTTATCGTCTGAAATAGGTAATGAAGTAAAACAAATATTCATCATGTAACCGAAATTAAAACTTACTCAATAGAAGGCATAAACGCTGAAATTACCTCACAACTAGATAAGCTATCAAATCAGAAAGAAAAAAAAAAAATTAAAATCTGAAAGCTTTAAGATTATATTACGCCTAAAGGGGCTTTTCTTTTATTTACTCATACATACACGTTTCGAGAACATTTTGGCTAACGGCCCTTTGGGCTAAAAATATTTAAAAACATACCAAGAATTTCCGATAGATAGTCTGCTTTCGCTGCTCGCTTTGAAATCGTTGAGTTTTTTAATCAAAAATTAGTTGAAGATTAAAAATATGAAATAGTAACGACACAAATTCGAAATTCAAGATTGGGGCTTCCAGGTGTCCAAATTCGGATGGAAGACTACGTTATTCAAAATTTGAGGGCTCTAGATGCCGTTATTCTTTCACAACGCGAGAAACATACATACATTAATGTAGATTCTTCATTATTTAATTTCTTCAAATATTATACAGGCCCCAAAATATTTGGTGGCAACAATTCGAAAAGTCATACAACCTTGTAATACAGAATTTTATAGAGAAATATTTCTGTAGAAGATTATCAATGGAGTTATATACGAGTTTCTATAGAGCTCTGTCAGACTTTACAGAAAATTTTCATATGCGTAAATTCAGCATGCCAAATTTCATAACTCTAGCTAGTACCCTTTCTGCGCTATGTGACGCACACAAAGAAAAATCCGTTCTTTAATTATTAAATTATATTTTGAATTGAGCACGCAAAATTTGATAAAGAGTAATTGTTCGATATTTCGTAAACTATTATTCAGATAGCAATCTCTGTTGCAGAAGTGCGCGGAATTTAAGTAAAGGGGAGAACATTAGACTTTCGGACACATGTGGTAAAATTAAATGTGTATAAAATACGTTATCCATAGAAGCAGTAAATTAAGTTTACATAAGAAAGACTCACTGCTTCAAAAAAGGGGGGGAAGAAAAAACCTGTTTTGCTCTGATTCTAAACACAAAAACTCGTTTGTTACATTTAAAAATGGTGATATATCTACACAGATTTTAAAACTGAACCCCGCAGTAATTAATGGAATATAAAAACTAAATTCTGAAGAATAAAGTTCAAAGAAAACATTAATCGGTGAGCAATTTAGAGACTATATATCGAAATGTTTGAGAAATAATTAAGTGAACTGATTTTATAATTCATCATTTGATCAGGCTGAGAGAAAATGATAATTCTTGTACTCGTTTAGAATAAGAGGGAAAAAAAATATGGCTTTCAAAATTATATTATTGGGTTTAATGATGTCAGTATGAGTTTTTAAAAGAATATATTTATCACTCACAGTGATCGAAACTGCATTGCATGAATACATAAAAAATATAAAACTATTTAAATGCTTTAAGAATATGATTTTTTCCTATTTACCATGGAATTAAAATGCATAAGTAGCTGTCATCTAAAATCCACAGACTTACCATAACTGGATTTATATTTATAAGGTATCTGAACAGGTTTCTTAGATTCTATAGGAGTATGACTCTCGACTGAAGGAACAGCACTTTCCTGGTTATTCGCTGTTGAGTGATTTACTTTTCTTCGACATCTCTGAGAACCTTTTCTTCGGAAAGATCCTTTTCGTTTCATGATTTTGTTTTTAGAAATATCAGTCAAACAGCTTCTTACTTAATTCTAATCTGCCCATATGGAACATCAGTTATAAACCCGCATACAATCTCAGTTGAATTTCTAGAAAAGAAAGCAATGATAATAATAATAATAATAAATCAAAGTATTTAACATTATCATATGAAGTTAAATATTTATATGAATGTAATAAATAAATAAGGAACGATGTAAATCGAAATATAACTGTATACAGCGAAAAAAAAATGGGACAGTTCAATATCTAACGTTCTACTTGGCCGATTGACGAAATTCAACTTGAATTTTTCATGTCTCGAAAGCGCAACTTAGGATGTATATTAGAGTTATATATATCTATAGCATTATTCTAACATAGGTATTTTGACACAAAATAGGGCTTCTTCTGAAACGACATGCCGGTTTTTTCACCCCATGTTTCGATTCTACGAATCAAATTATGCCAAACTAATAAGTTTTGCAAAAATCGAGTAGTTTTTAAAAAATTAGCTCTCAAAATTTTAACTCCCCAGTGTTATTTGATACATATTTATTAATATCTCTTTTGTTCTTAAACTTACTTGATTCCTTCCTCCAGAATTCGAAATTTAGGCTTAATCCAAATATAATTCGCACATTTTTTTATGATTTATTTTTAAAATTTGTATTTTAAAATATTTTTTATAACGTTTTAGAAATTTTTTTTTATTATAACCTATAAAACCTTATATCTTCTTAAAGTAGATGTATTTCTAGCCACACCTGCAAAAGAGTTTTTTATTCAAATTACTTATTGGCACGTTTTGATTTTGGTATCTTTTTTTTTTTGAGCGATAATAGCGTCAAATGGGGTTTACGCATTTTGTTAAAATTATTTTAACGTATGAACGATGACATTTTTTTCGACTACGTACTCAAACCATAAAATTCAGTTCAAAATCAATATCGCAAAATTATTTTAAAATGAACATATCTTTAGAATTTCCGTAAGTCTCGTGCGCTGGAGATAAAAATGTTTTTTTTTTTTTTTTTTCCGTAG
>KK114330.1:295268-314426 GCA_000611955.2 Stegodyphus mimosarum
TGCACCTTTTTCGGCCTTTTCCTTCTTTGGTTTTTATTGAATTTGTTTCCTGATATCGTAAACAAAACTTTCGGACTCCAGATGTAGTCACTGAACCACCCACCTGTCTTGCAATTTCAGCATAGGAAAGACCACTTTCTCGTAACACAATAATATTACATCTCTTTCTAGGTGTCCAATCTACTCTTTTATTTGATGTCATTGCTTCTTGACTAAATATTAAAAATTTTTACAAAAATTCCTACTTGTAATTGCAGTGTATAAGAAACAGGTCCTCCTTCTACAGAACAAAGCAAAATAATGAATTTTTTCAAGTGTAAACATGATGTCAGCTTCTGCTGGCTGTTACTAACATTTGATTGGTTCTCAGAACAAGAACAGTGATTGGCCAGGAAAGCTAGACATTAAAAATTACTTCATAACTGTGTTTTTTATTTATATTAAAGTACATATAACTTTTTTTGTATTGCAAATAATTGAATTTTGTGTTTTGTATTGAATTCAGTAATAAATTCGCTTTAAAATGATATATGCAAGTTTGCATTTTGCGAAACGTAACATTTTCTACAAACATACAAAGTTCGAAAACATAAAAATTTCCAAAAGTGTCCACAATTTTGGCCACCACTGTATATATATAGTGATGGATCACACCTGTCTCAGAATGGAAATACAGGAGCTGGTGTCTTCTCTGACTTGTTTGCATTCTGTTTGTCCCTTGGTGCGTGTACCACTCCATTTGATGGAGAGGTGGAAGCAACTACTTACTAAATGTGCGAGTTTCGATAATGCTGTTATTTTGTCAGATTCTATGTCTGCAATACAGGATATTATTTCTTTGAAACCTGCCAACTCGCAAAGTGTTAAAGACTATATATCTAATTTAAGTACATAGGAAACCTTAGATAAAAAGTTATTTTCCAGCGTGCTCCAGCTCACTATGGAATATTTGATAATGAAATGGCTGATGTTTTAGCTAGAAAAGGAACCAAATCCTACAGATTCTATCGATCTGTTGATGAAACATTCATCGATTTTCGATCCAGGCAAGCAGAGTAAATTAAAGAAACGCGTTGGAGGGATTCTCTTTTAAAAATACCTGCTGCCTCAAGACGAATCGCTGTTGCAGCCTTTCGGTTACAGACTGGACATGATTGCTTTGCGGGTCATTAATTTAGATTTGGCATCTTTTCGTCCCCTAACTGTGTATTATGTGGGAGAAACACTGTTATGAATGCTTCCCATCTTAAGGAATGCCCTAAAAGTGACTCTATATGACCGATGCTGGCAGGCAAGAGAGAAGTTTCAAGATCTTCAGACTGTTTGACTTTTTCCTTCTGAATAAATTATATTCCAAATTTTACATTTTGTTCTTTTTCATGTGTTTGTGTTGAATGTACTTGTCACACTCTAGTCAATGAGTTGTATGTTCAAGTGCTACTACTCATAAATATATATACTTTTTCATTCGCACTTCGCAGATTGTAAAATGCATATTTTTTTGTGGGGGGGGGAAGCAAAGAGTATTTTACTAAATTCTATTTCTTGCAAGCAGTGGCATAACTAGTATTCTTGGGTTCCTAAGGACATTGTATATACTCAGTCTGTTTCTTCTTTTGAGACTAAATTGTCTATTAGGCATTTCTCTCCCGGAATATATATTGGTGGACGGATAAATAAATTACTGGCAACTTTGAGATTACAGACAGATAAACCGATAAAACAGACAAACAGAAATTGCAGTAATAGTATATCCTAATTTATTCAGATTACATGTATGTATTATTTAATAATTTACAAAAATAAAATAAAACACAAACTAATAAAAATCAAATAAGAATAAACAAATAAATAAAATAAAATATAAATAAATATAATCCATCCATCCATATAATATAAATAGTATTCTGTCTGACATTAAAACGCACTTTTATATGGGTAAAGTCGCAAACAAAATTGTTAAAATACGTAATTTTTAGTTAAAAATACATATACTAAAACTTTTCCCCCCACTTTACTTCTTTCCAATTTATGTTCAGCTCATTCTTCTTTCCCCCCCCCTGTATTCTAACGTTCTAACAATTAAGATAATACTATGTCTGAAAATACGGTTTATAAATTTAACGGCGATAAATCGTTATGATTGAAGCAAATCCTTATTTATTAAAATCTGTTTCTTCTCTCTTTCATTTTTGCAAAATTATTGCTTCAAGGATATCAAAAAGCACCTAACATCTTTCCTCTCGTATATAAAGTCACATTCTTTCAGTTACTATTTTTACGTGCACAACTTCATTATTGCCTTGTTTAATAAAAATAAGTTACTAGTAGCTTTGTGATGACAGACAGATAATGCATCTATCTGTATTACACATATGTGTAATTCCCTATTTGTAAAACACATATGTTGTCGAGTCATTAGGTTATTTTGAAGCAGGGGAAGTGAAAAAGGTGCAATGCTCTCTCGCCGAGACTCGAACTCTGGACCTCTCGAATACACGTAGAGTATGCTTCCAATTACACCACGAAGGACTTCTGGAATACACGTAGAATATGCTGCCAGTTACACCATGAAAGCACGCGGAAAGGAGGGAGAAAATATCTTATATATTTCTGACGAGGCCAGAGGAAACTCTGGTGGAAGTCCATAGCGGTTCTGACGTGCAAATCTTATAGATTTCTTCCTTTAAAGGGAGACTGGGGATGAGAAGACCCAATCGCCAAATCTTTGTGGTGACAAATCATCATTCAACACCTTTTAGCTCGGGTTTCTTGAAGGAGAAGCCGTGAAAAATGTGCAATGCCCTCGCCGAGACTCGAACCCTGGACCTGCCGAATACGCGTTGAGTGTGCTTCCAATTACGCCACGTAAACACGCGGAAAGGAGGGAGAAAATACTTTATAGGATAATACTCTATTATACATATTTTTCACAGATTGAGAAGTCAGAATCAATATTAATGCCCTTTTTTTTAATTGCAGTCTATAAATGTAGTTGAGCATATCATCTGACAGTTCATTGGGTGTTAGATTTTTATTTGATGCCAAAGATTACGAGCTAATAATTAATGCCAAAGATTACAGTATAAATGAAGACAATTTGAAGTTAAGTAGGAAAAAAGCAACCTTAGTTTAGTATAGACATTGAACGAAATTTTATCGATTGCAGGATGATCAGACACAGGTCTCTCTTCTTTTTGTTCTAAAGAGCAGGTAGTTTTGCCTGATCGCCCTCGAAATTGATAAGAGTGTTTTCAAAATCTACACCAAACTAAGGTGGTACGTTTTTTGCTTAATTTTAAGTTTTATTTTAGCAAGTTTCTCTTCTAGTTTGACATACAGACACTTTAAACAAATTCTCTCTAAAGGTAAACAACTAGGTAAGCACGTAGATACAGTTTTCTTTTCATTTCTTTCTTTCTTTCTTTTTCTTTTTTTTATTCTTCTTTCACCGTTCTTTTGATACCTATATTTTCAAAGCATTCCTTTTTCCCTCTTCTATCCAAGTTAATTTTAATCACGGATTTCAACCATGTTTCAAGGAAGACATTTCTCTTAATCTTTGTGTCTTCTTACTTCACGTAATTTTCTTAATTTATTTTTTTTTCTTCTTAGACAAGAATCACCGTATCTTTCGTATTTGAGGACTGCTTTAAAAAAATTAGCTTATATAGAGAACACTCGTTTTTTCCTTGCTTTTTGGGAAAAAAAAACACGATATCAGGAGTAGTTCTATAGCGAAAGAGGATTTTATATACTCTCATTAGTTGAAGATCTCATCATTTGAAGGCGTTTCGAGTCGGTGGTTGTAATAAAACGGTCGTTATGATCAGCTACTATTACACACACATAGCTGCACAGATTAGTACTATACCTGGCAGTAAATATAAAGCAGTCATAATGATAAAACGGTCTTATAAATAAATCATCACTGCATAAATGTATTTACATTGTGTTCATGTCATACCTAATTTTAAAAAATCTGATGTGATCACCACGTGACTTACTCCTACGGCCTATTAAATTAGACACATTTATTGCTGCACTTCATTTAAACTTATTACCTCGAATTATTCTAACTTAATTAACCCAATCCCTCAAGGCAAGCTGAAAATGACTATAAGGTATTCCTCCCGCCTTCTTCTTCGCATGCCTTCGTGGTGTAGTGGTTAGCATGCCAGGCACATATTCCAGAGGTCCGTGGTTCGAGTCCCGGCGAAAGCGTTGCTTATTTTTCACGACTCCTGCTTCGTAATAACCTAATGACGATACATGACATTAAAAATTACAAATTTTGAAGTTAAATATCCCGGGAAATTTTTGCCGTACAGGAGTCAAACTTCTTGCAGATTTATTTTTTTCATAATGAGTATAAAAATTTAGAAACGGAAGGGGCGAGGCAAGATGTTATGGCAGTCTCATATAAAAGATTTCAACTTCTGCTGCTGATCGTTTTTGAGTAATACGAGATATATACATATGTACGTATGCAGGTACAGATGTTACGAAGAAATCGGTTTTTAATTCATTTTACAATCCGTTTTGGAAAAAAAGAGTCCTTTATTCTGTTCGTACGTATACACATCGCGTAAGAAAATCGTCCGAATGGATTCGGGAAAGGTCAAAATGAATATTTCCTTTGAAATATGATACCCGAAAGTTTTCGCGATTACGATACTGCCTTTATTCGTACATGGAAGTAAAAAATTGGTATTTTAAAAGTTAAGTGTTATGTTTAATAGTGTTTTTTATTTACTATTACACAATTTTATTCAAGAACAGGAACCAGATTCTTAAAGTTACTAAAAAACTATTTCCAAGGAATTTTCTGATATATTTATTTGGGATAACAATTGATGCAGGTTTTCCAAGCAAATCTTCAAGATGAATAATTATTTAAAAAAATGAATTTTGACATTTCAATGAATAATTCACGTAGAAAGACGTAAATTATCTACTGCAAAGTTATTCAAGAAATTTAATTCATTTATTAGTCCAAAAGGATTTGAATCCCGAAGGACTATTTCTTTCGTTTTGGCATTTTGCGTCGTTTCACTTTTCAATTTATTGCTTATTTTATTTTATTATTATTATTATTATTATTATTTTTTGACGTAGCTTTCACTTCAAAAATCATCTGCGTTGCACGGGAAAATAAAAAGGAATTTTAATTACAGTTGTAAATAAATATCCAAATAAATGTGAAATTCTTAACAATAATCTCTAAAACTTTAACGAATTTTTCATTAACAAAGTCAAAGATTTCAAAGCCAGCAATACCAACGTTGTGCAGAAAAACATTTTTATCTCCAGCGCGTGAGAATGTGTACCGAAATTTTTAAAGATATGCTCAATTTAAAATTATTTTGCGATATTGCTGTTAAACTGAATTTTATGGTTTAAGTGCGAAGAACATGATGTTTAATAAATAAAGGTAATACACAAAATGTTAAATAAACGCCCCTTTGGACGTAATTAAAATCTGAAACCTTTCAGATTTTTTTATATTTAACATATATGTTCTCATAAGCTAAAGCGTATGTTTCTCAGTTTTGTTCTTCCTTCCTCTCTCTCTCTCTTTTAGCTATTAGTATTATTTTCAAAATTTGTGACTTTTTATATGTTACTGATTTAACTTCTGATAATTTTCCAAGAGATTTTGATGCTCGAGCAAAAAACAGATGCAGTGGGATCAAGAACAAAGTACTGAAATATGCAAGCCATTAACCATAATACGAGAGGTGACGAACTTCCTTTTGCGTAATAAGGCGTCTTTATCAGGTGGGAGAACATCGGCAAAATAGCACAGTAAAAATAGCACCAAAGCACAAAATAGCACCAAAGAAAGAATAAAACCACATAAAAGTGGGAAAGAAACAGAAAAACTGAAAACAAGCTGGGCAAACCCTGTTGAAGGCAATATCCTGGAGGAAATGAAATAGGACGAAAATAAATAAATCAGAGAAGTAAACATCAAAATCAAAGAAATCAAGAAAAAAACTGAGTTGGGCAAATTCCAAGGAAGAATGGGAACACTACAAAAACCAAGAGATAGTGTACCATGTAAATAATAATAATAATAATAATAATAATAATAATAGACATGTAAATTCAGAAACAAATGCAAACAAGAGGGCAAACTAAAGAAAATATATCTGTTGAAGGAATAAATATGCATTTAAGCAAATTTTTAATATGTTTTAGAAATCTGAAACGAAATAAAAGGCGAGTACAAATTTGTTAACTCTCCCTACAATCATTTATTTACTCTGTAGCTGTATATTTAGCCTAACTTTTATCATTTTCTAGCGTTTCTTGAAGTGTTTCGAGTTTCTAACCATTATTATTTAAGCCTTCAGTTGTATTGTTGAGAACTGATAGCGCTGATGGATGAATTAGATCACTTGATTATTATAGAGCACGATAAGACTATCTGCATAAAGGGAGAAGTGTCTTCTGGAAGGTTAGCTAAGAAAATTTAGCTTGTAAAGAATAAGAAATTTGAAAAATTCAGTGAAACCACTCACGCAGGCAGTCCATTCGCCGAGATTCGAACGTGGGTCGAATTACTCAAGGTCGGTAGACAAGCAAATTTAGGTTCTTCCCAATGCTGACGTTATTTACTTACAGAAATGGGAGGAACAAAGTACAAATGAGTAGTTGCTTTCGAACAGACCTACAAGTCAGTGACGTCATACAAGAGCAAACCTTGCAGTATAGTAACTTCAGAATTATCAGCTTTTAAAGGTCTTATCCATTTGCCTACTGGTAGGGAGATTGTGTTAATATAAGATGCAATAATGGGTTTTTTAACTTTATTGATTTAAACAATAAGCCATCAGTAGTACATAGCTAAAATTTATGTTCTTGGCAAACATTTTTGCACTTATTCGAAGTGCAGACAGCAAGTATCTTATTTCGGGCTCTGCTCTCCGAGTAAGAAGCATCTTTTTTTCAAAACACAAGGACGTTAATTGCGGCGCAAGCACAGTCAATGCTAGCAACAAGCTTATATTAAATTTATTTCGATTTTATATTTTAGTTCTATCATCTTTGACGTAAGATGACAGGAATAGCACTTAAAACACCTGGCTGGATTAAGTAATATGCTTTTCGAACCACTGGATTTTTATCTACCAATCAAAGTCCATTTTCATGCCTCACGTGAATATCGATGCGACCTTTCCCATATCATCTCAAATGAGACAGATAAAGTCTGAAAGCTGTTTTTTGTGTACAAAAGGAATTTCGACAACAGTCATAGTCTAGAGATGACCCTGAATCAATCGCCAAAATTTTTTCAAGCGATAAATGTTTTACTGCGTTCTTAAAATAGAATATGATCCGTATGATACAATATATGATGCAACTTAACTATTTTGAAAATGTTATATTCTGAACAGTTTACTGAATTCGACATTTACCTCACGTTCAGAATACCGATTATGAATAAAGCAAATTAAAAAAGAAAAGAAAAATCTGAAAGGTTTCAGATTTTAAATTACGTCCAAAGGGGAGTTTTTTTTTTTTTTTACATTTTGTGTGTTACCTTTATTTATTAAATATCACGATCTTTGCAATTAAACCATAAAATTCATTTCAACAGCAATACAGCAAAATAATTTTTAAATGAGCATATCTTTAGAATTTCCGAAACGCAGTCTCAAGCGCTGGAGATAAAAATGTTTTTTTTTTTTGTACGACGTTGCCATCGCCCACTTTGAAATCCTTGAGTTTGTTAATTAAAAATTCGTTAAAGTTTTACAAAATGTGGAATCGATAATAAAATAAATTCCAAATTTCAAATTTGGGCTTCCAGATGCTCATATTGGGTGGAAATGTTCAGTATTCAAAATTTGATGGCTCTAGGTACCGTTGTTTTATCACAGTGCAAGAAACATATATACATTTATGTAGATTCTTCATAATTTAATTTCTTTAAATATAATACAGGGCGATAATATTTGGTAGCAACAATTTGAGAAGTAAGACAACGCTTTTAAGTGAATCGTCGCAAAATGCCAAGACGAAATTAATAGTCCTTCTGAGCAAATTGCCCCTTTGGACTAAAAATAATTTTAGATTAACTTGAACATTTATAATGGTTTTCGTTTACACGGTAATTTTGTTTAGCTTTTGATTCAACAACTATTTGGTTTTTTTACTAAATAATTAGAATTTTGTCTGTTGGATTTTACCGTTCTGTTGACTCTTACTAGAGTTGTACTGTTCTAACTAGATTGAAACCACAGAATTAGGTTTCTTAATAAATAATTAGAACTCTAGCTGTCGAAAATTCACAAACTTCATCAACTGTAACTTAAGTTGCATAGTTTATTACGCGATTTCGAACACAAATTAATTTAATTTGAAAATTGATTTCACAGATGAAAGCATACGAATAATTAAATTTGGGCCAGTGGTTGTTTAAAAATCAAAATATTTTTAGCATTTTGCATCGCAGTTTTAAGAAACGGAAGAAACATTTTTTCCTGTAACAAATCATACTGTTTTAGATTAACTTAAATTCCTCATATACGTTTGAATGTTTCTGAGATATGTTAAGTAACTTAAAATTCAAATTCAAGAAAAAATGTAAAATTTTCCAGCTCAGTTGCATATCATAATGTGATCCTGAAGATCGAAATGCTTTAAATATAATATTTAGGAGCTTAAATGGCGCCAGAGACCTCCAAAGCCTTCACGTCTTAGTTTTTGTCATAAATCGTAATTTTAGCCGTAACGCACCAGAGCCATAAATAGGAAAACTTTCATTCTTCTTTTCCGTAACTGCATCGCAGTGTCGACAGAAATATCAGCGGGAAGTATAATGAATTATAACGGGAAGTAAATTTTTCGTTCTCGAAAGTTCTAGACGTGATCCTGGTCGTGTATGTCCAGTACTAGTGACTTCCTAAGGAAAAGAACGCATGCAGACTTTTCAGGAACAATGTAACCAAACATGGGTGACGAAATTGTCCAATTACAGTAACGTCTTCTAATTTTGGGGAAATATTTTTCCCTGTCAGATTCTGCTTGACAGCTAGAATCATACAGGCAGGAGATGGTGGTCAAGCGTGTTGGATTCATCTTACTTTGTTTTCACATTCACACCATCTCCTTCATCACAAACTTCGTTCCATACTCTCATACTAATTCTAGTATTTTTCTGTATTCTCATTAGTGATGCTTTAGCAGTTTTACAGCTTTTGATCGCTGTGCTGAAATAAGAATGATACTTGTTTCTGCCATCCCTTGAAATAGTATTGTATACTGTATACTGAGGGTTTAAAATTAGACAGAGCTTGGCTGAGATATGTCTCAGCTTTTGGAGTGAAACTGTAATTTCAGCTCGAACCCTAAATAAGATGAAGAACAGTATTTTATTTTATTATTTAACTAATCCTTATTCATATAATTAATTACAAATTTATTTATTAATCCAAAGGAGCTTTGTCCCTGAAGGACTATTGTTTTCGTTTTGCGATTTTGCTTCGGAAATATTAAAAGTCTGTATCACTTTTCAAACTGTTGCCACAAAATATTGCAGCCCTGTATTATATTTAAAGAAATTAAATAATAAAGAATGTGCATAAATGTATGTAGTTTCTCGCATTGTGATAAAACGACGGTACCTAAAGCCATCGAATTTTGAATGCCGTAATCCTGCTGCGAATATAGGCATCTGGAAGCCCAAATTTGAAATTTGGAATTTGTTTTATTAACGATTTCATATTTTGTAAAACTTTAACGAATTTTTGATGAACTAACTCAAGGATTTCAAAGCGGGCAATGGCAACGTTGTACAGAAAAAAACATTTTTATCTGCAGCGCGTGAGACTGTGTATAGGAAATTCTAAAGATATGCTCAGTTTAAAATTATTTTGCGATATTTTTCTTTAACTGAATTTTATGGTTTAAATGCGAAGAACATAAAAGTAACATACAAAATGTTTAAAAAAAGCCCCTTTGGACGTAATTTAAAATCTGAAACCTTTCAGATTTTTTTTTCTTTTTTTCTTATTTTATATATTTATTTTTATTCCTCTTTCTTGACTCCCTTTCATAGGGATCTGGTTCTTCTAATTTTAAAAATCAAGCCTTGATGGCATTGTAAGTTCTCTGAATATTCCTTACTTAATATCCCATACTGTCCTCCGCTATTCATATGAGTAAATGAGTATATCATTGAAATATGGTTAACAAAGTTTGTCAAAAATTTTTTTAAATAATGTTGAGAATTTTTTAAGCCTGTTTAAAAATGTATATAACAGGGGGGTTTTTTAATCTAACTTTTCACCTTGTTGTTTGAAGAGGGAAAGATTTCAGTTAGCAAAATTTTATTGTACTTTAGAGAATTCGCAAAATATTCTATAATCTTTCCTGCGTTAAATCCAAGGAGATATTCAAGAACGAATTTCCTGGTCTAGGGAATTTTTCTATGCATCTCACTCAAAAATTTGTACAATAATTTAGGGAAGCGTTACAAAGTAAAATTTGCTTTTATCGACAATTAATGATTCAGTCTTGGAAGAAACAGTTTGGTATTAAATTTACAGCCTTATTTCTTCTAAACATTTACTAAGCATATCTCTGCAAATTGAGCTCACAAATAAATCAAATTTTTTGTTTCTAACTATTTTAATTAAAACATTTATTACGGGGATCATTCATACTTTTTTCATCAAAATTTTTATGTTGCTTCAGTAAGTATATATTTAAAAGTGAATATCTAGAATCGTTATTTAAAGGAATAAAGCTTGAAACCTCTATTAAAAAGCTATGCACCATATTTGCTCGAAAATACATTTGCTCTAAGACTCTTCTAATATAAGATCCTCTTTACAATTTGGATAGATTTTGAACAAATAATTATGGTAGTGAACATTTGATGAGAACATGATTCTGATCAGAAATTATTTGACTCTTATTAAAATGAAAGGTAAGTAACCTAATTAAGAAGACCTGGTACCCAATAATTTGTCGAAAGAGATGAAAGTGGCCATTTTACAATTTTTTTTGTTCAAATTTATTTTACCTTTACTACACTTAGAAGAAATTTTGAAACTATTTGACAATAATAACGAGTGTAAAAAGACTTTTAAATATTTTGACACTCTTTAAATGCTTCATCCACGTCAGTGTTTACTTCCTTTTTTTCTTAATTACCTCAGTTATTTACTAAAACCAGTATAGAAGAAGAAGAAGAATTAACTATAACTGCAGCTATCTGTAAGTCTGGTTGTAACCTGATTGATTTTAAATATTTATTCCCCCCCCCGCCGTTTTTCACTTTTGAACTTGGGATCGGATTTCTAATCCCCTTACTCAGCTCAGAAAATATCTCCATGTGTTTCATCAATCAATCTTAAAATGCTTAAATCCTTCTACGGGCACAAAAACTTGTGATAGACGTGAACAGAACGAGTGACAGACAGAACATAATGAAATCGATCAAGTTTTGACTGTAGCATTGTTTATATGTAATTATGTGCCAGAGCCTTAAAGAAGAGAAGAAATCAAGTATGCTTTTGGGCAATTCCGAATATAACGATTTTATACTTTTCAAATTTAAAATCATACTGTTTAAAAAATTCCATTAAATAACAAATAAATATCATTGACATTATTATAAGTATTTTAGAAAAATACAGGGTGTTTATAAAGTCCCGGACCCATTTTGATGTTTAATAACTCATAAAATAATAAAGATACATTAAAATTAATAACATAAATGGTTAGATAGACTCAAAGTTTCATGACCCTTGTCAATGAGCTTCCACGTGTGCCCCCGTCGTCGCACGGAGAATATCAAGTCGATATTCAATTTCACACCAGGTACCAGCAAGCATGTCGGCATCCACAGAGGCTATTGCGGTTGTAATTCTGGTTTTTAGGTCATCAATGTTCGACACTCTCCTCCTGTAAACGTTGTCCTTTACAAATCCCCAAAGGAAAAAGTCAAGCGGCGTTATATCAGGTGATCTGGGTGGCCAAGGAATTGGACCTCCTCGCCCAATCCATCTTCCTGTAAAGTGGTCATTCAAAGAACTACGAACGATGGTACCCCAATGAGGTGGTGCACCATCTTGTTGCAAAAAGACATGTGGCTGAAGCTCTTCTAGTTGTGGAAATACGAAGTTTTCCAACATGTCTAAGTATACGACTGATGAGACCGTCTTTTCTGTAAAAAAGAAAGGCCCAATGACTCGGTCGTGCATTAGTCCACACCACACATTAACCTTTGAGGAATCCCTTTGTGCCTCACGGTATTCATGGGGTTTTTCAGATCCCCATATGCGCACATTATGGCGATTAACAATGCCAGAAAAATGAGAGGATGAAGAACATTATGCTCTTCAGAAATTCAGCATCATCTTCTATCATCCTTAGCATAGCTGTTGCAAAGGCCATCCTCCTAGGCCTATCGTCCGGTTCCAAAACTTGAACAGTTTGAACTTTGTATGCATGCAGTCATTTACTTAGAGTCTTAATTTCAAAACAAAAGAGAGAAAAATGCAATTAATAAGCAGATGATATTTAGAAAAGTACAGATATTTAGACTGGAAAATGAAATTATCTGAAATTAACCACACGCGCAGATGATATTTACAAAAGTAAAGATATTCAAACCTGAAAAGGAAAATATATAAGTTATTCCATCAATAAATGCCGTAAGTCTGTTTATATCTTCATTATTTGATGAGTTATTAAACATGAAAATGGGTCCGGAACTTTATAAACACCCTGTATTATATTGATTTATGTATCAAAATTGAACGTTTTTGCAGAAGATAAATAGTATTACATTTTATGAATTTCCTGGTACGATTTACAGTCAGATACGTTTTTTAAACAAACGATTTTAATAAATGTTTATACTCACCAATTGAACAGTAATAGGATTAATTTTAGACACATTGAAATTCAGTCAAAAAGTACTTAAAAAGTGGGAAATGCTTTAATAACAGTTTAAAGAATTAATATTCTTTAAATGTGTTTTCTCAGTTTACATTTTTTTTGAAAACTTCTTTTCCTCAAAGTCCTAAAACTTACACAAATATGGGAGTTTATTATTGTTTTTACTACATGTTTATTATAATGTGATTAATAGAAAAAAAATGGATTTTTCAAAATACTGGAAAGAAAAACTGCTGGAAATGGAAATTTAATTGAAATCATGTTTTTTCTATGCGAAGTTTTTCCATATAAATAAGCCTTTTTTCCTCTCTAAGAAAATCATTCAGTAGCCAGAAAATCGACCTTTAAATTTATGAGGAACAATCTAATAAACATAATTAAAAATAGAGATAGAAACGTTGAAGACTGATAAAGAAGAAGAATATTTTAGCTGTTAACGTTTTCTTAAAAACATTAACAACAAAATATTCTTTTCAGCTTAAAATTATTTCGTTTAATGAAAATATTTAATAATATTCATGTCCTGTTTTTCTACCACACACTCGCTAAAGTCATTATGTGAATGGTGTTATCTAGGTTTACTGTGACCAAATGTGCATTTAAATTTATACTACAGCATTAATGTTATGAAAAAATACGTGAAAATATTACGAGGTCTTTTTTGGTGCTATGCATGGATGGATAAGTCAACATTTATCTTTTATCTAATTTTAGATTATTAAGAGACACCAGAATCAAATCTTAATATTCTCTTCATTCAGCGGTATTGCGGCAGTAATGCAGAAAAATAATGAAACTGTCTACCTCTAAATAATTGATTAACATTCTTGTATGGTAACTTCAAAATAAATAGGCTAAAATAAACATCTCTGAAAAGCATGCATATTCTATGGAAACTCTCTGAACTCAATTAAAATGACTTTTCAAAAATGCGAAGACTAATATTTGCTTTAGGGATAAAAGGGATAAAAGTATAGTGATTTTCGAAAGAGAGATTCGGCGAAAAGTATAAAAGTTATAACCAATAGAACACAGTAAGATGAATAATTATTGAACGAGGAAGTTTGTTATTAATGATGTCAAGATGTCACTAGCGCTCGAGAAAAACCATTCATATACTCTCAATGCAGGAAATGAAATAAATGCAAAGTTCAACAGAAAAAGATAAAATGTTTTTGACATCAAAGCGATTATTTTATTTTTGCATTTCATCATATTGCGCTGGGGAAAATTTCAAAACTCAGTTACTTCCCATGATTAATGAGACTCACGTGCTATGATTTTGAGCAGCAATAAGCTCACAATTCATGTGCCGTCATTTAAAAATAAAATGTGTTATTTACAATGCGAAAAAATTAATTTTTAAAAAGTGTAATTTTTTATCAGATTCCAACTTAATAGCTGTAAGAGAACGTAAACTTTATCTTTGCAGCGCAAACTCCCAAGTCGATTGAAAAATCAACTTTTTTAAATATAAGAAATATCTGTTTATAGAAACGTATGATTTGTAAACTAAGAAATGAATAAAGAAAAAAAAAAGAAAGTCTGAAAAGCTTTCAGATTTTATATTACGCACAAAAGAGCGTTTTTTTAACGTTTTGTGTGTTACCTTTATTTATTAAACATCATGTTCTTCGCACTTAAACCAAAAAGTTCAATTCAACAGCAATATTCTAAAATAATTTTAAAATGAGCATATCTTTAGAACTTCTGATACAGAGTGTGGCGCGCTGGAGATAAAAAGGGATTTCTTTCCAGTACAATGTTGCCATTGCTCGCTTTGAAATCGTTGAGTTTGTTAATCAACAATTCGTTAACGTATTACAAAATATGAAATCGATAACAAAACAAATTCCAAATTCCAAATTAGGGCTTCCAAATGCCCATATTCAGGTAGAAGATTACGTTATTCAAAATTGGATGGCTCTAGGTACCGTTGTTTTATCACAATGCGAGAAACATACATACATTTATGCAGATTTTTCATTATTTAATTTCTTTAAATATAATACAGGACTGTAGTATTTGGTGGCAACAGTTTGAAAAGTGAATCAACGCAAAATACCAAAACGAAATTAATAGGCCTTCTGGGCTAATAACTGAAATCTATTTTGGAGAAATTTTTCTCCTGCATGTAAATTGAAGAGGAATCGTAAAGATTTTAAATTTTAAAATTCGAACTTTGCTGTAACTATTACGCTTCTCTTTTTAAATACACGTACAACTGTTAATATTTAGGCTGATCTTCATTTATTTATTAAGTAGATAATATCAAGTATCACAGCAAAACAGCCAAGCCTGGTTGCCTTCATAGGTAGCAGAGCACTTTCTATATTTCTAAAGTTTTACACGCACACACGCACGCAAAAAAAAAAAAAAGAAAAAAGAAAGAAAAAAAAACAGAGAGAGGGGAAAAAAAGAAATAAAAATTTTTAAAAAAATCTCAAAACTTTTCAGATTTTATATTACGCCCAAAAGGGCGTTTTTTTAATGTTGTGTTACCTTTATTTATTAAACATCGTGTTCTTTGCACATACTCTATAAAATTCAAATCAACAGTAATATCACAAAATGATCTAAAAAGAGCGCATTTCTTTAGAATTTTCGATACACACTCTAGCCCGCTGGAAATTTAAAAAAAAATTTTTCCCTTTTTTTTTTTGTGTGTGTGTGTGTTTCCGTACAGTGTTACCATTGCTAGCTTTGAAATCGTTGAGTTTGTTAATCAAGAATTCGTTAAAATTTTACATAATATGAAACAGATAATAAAGCAAATTCCAAATATGGGCTTCCAGATGCGCATATTCGAGTGGAGGACTACATTATACAAAATTTGATGTTTCTAGGTACTGTTGTTTTTTCACAGTGCGAGAAACATACATACATTTATGCAGATTCTTCATTATTTAATTTCTTTAAATATAACGCAGGGCTCTAATATTTGGTAGCAACAATTTGAAAAGGGAAACGCCGTTTATACTGAACCAAAGCAAAAATGCCAAAACGAAAATAATAGCCCTTCTGTGCAAATTGTCCCTTTGGGCTAAAAAGAAAAGCAAGGAAGACAAAAAAATGAAAAGAAAAAGAAAGGGGAGAAAGCAAAAAATAAAATGCAAAAACTGATGAAAACGTTAAGAAAAATTAAAAATATAGATGTAAGATAAAAAAAAAAGCAAACAATAAAAATAAGGAAAATTGGCTCATTTTCATAGCATACTTTAGAAAAAATGTAAAAACCTCATGAAAATAGCGCATTTGATTCCCGAGAATCAAGTATGGAGACGTTAGAATAAAATTAATTTATTCAAAGCACACCGTACTACGGTTACATAAGAAAACATCGTAGCAAAACATCGCGAACGAAAACGTCGCGGAGAAAACTACGCAAAGCGATAACGTCGTCGTACAAAACATTGTGAGAGAATACAAAGTAAGGAGAAAACATCGCAATTCTAAAGCATCGTAGTACAAAACATCGTCGTCGAAAATAAAGCTAATAAAAAAAATTCGCAGTTTAAAAACATTGTCGTCGAAAATATTGTGGTAAAAAATAAAGCACCAACAAATCATCGCATGATGATAACATCGTAAAAATGTGTTTTTCAGGCTTTAAATGTTTTAAATGTATAATTGCGTAATGATTTGTGAGATGAAGAAGAAATGAGGAATGTTTTTGATTTTATATTTTTGAATTAACTAATAATTTTTTGCCGAAAAATCAAGATGTCAATTTAAGCATTCAGTAATTGAAAATGAATAGAAACCTAATACTACTTATAGCATTTGACAGAATTATGTTATCTGAAATTAATTAAACAATTAATAATTAATTAAAAAATTAACAAATTAATAGAGGTAACCACATGCAATTATTCATCTTCCTTTTTCTAATCTTTTTTTGACTACATTTTGCATGAAAAATACCAATAAAACTTGATAAAAGAGATTATATAATTAATAAGCTTTATTAGTTAACTATATTAGTTTAAAATTCTGTTACCTGCTATTTCTAACCTTACTTTCTACTCAGTTTTAGAATATCCTTCTTATTTTTTCAGCAAAAATTTATTAGATAATTCAAAAATATGAAATATAAAATTAAAAATCTTCATCGTTCCTGCTTCATCTCACAAATAATTATGCGAATATGCATTTACAACTTTTAAAGTCCCGAAAAATGCATGTCTCCGATGTTATCATCATGCGATGATTTGTAGGTGCTTTATTTTTTTACCACGACATTTTGGACAACGATGTTTAAGCGCAAAGTTTTTTAACTGCTTTATTTTCGACAACGATGTTTTGTACTACTATGTTTTAGAACTGCGATGTTTTCTCTTTGCTTTGTTTCCCCCCCCCCACCATAATTTGTTGGACGACGTTTTCGCCTTGCTTTGTTTTCTCTGCGATGTTTTCGACGGATACCCTGTACTATATATTCAATTTCTGTAACACGGTAGTACTACGTATTCACTTTTTTTTATTTTGCTGCTCGTGCAAAAGGCCTAGATACGGGGCGAAACTCAGGCACACAGATTTGATTATCACTAAATGTGATTTCTTCATTTAAATGATACCTACTTTATGCTCCACTAACAGAAACTGACAGCTCTAATTATAATGTCTGGTAAAAAGCAGATATAAATTCTTTCAAAATAAAACACTGAGGTATTTAGGGGATTAATTATTTGCGTGGATTCAATATGTCCATATGAATTCAAAATAAAGTTAACAGGAAGTAATTCCAGTGAATTTTCATTTAAAATTGTCCAAAACTGCATTTTAGTTTCAGTAATGCTTTTGAATCATATGTGCGGAATTCTAATATTTTCCAAGTTTTTTAAGAAATTAAAGAATTTTATCTCCCAGTTTATTATTAGCCCAAAAAGGATGTAAACCCAGAAGGGATGTTAATTTTGTTCTGGCATTTTACTTTGATTCACTTTGCAAACTGTTGCCACCAAATATAACAGCCCTGTATTATATTTAAAGAAATTAAATAATGAAAAATCTGCATAAATGTATGTATGTTTCTCGCATTGTGATAAAACGATGGTACCTAGAGCCACCAATATTTTTTCTGACATTAAAGAATTTTTGTTTAACAAAATCAACTATTTCAAAGCGAGGAATGGCAACACTGCGCGGAAAAAAAGAAACATTTTTTATTTCCAGCGCGCGAGACTGTGTATCCGAAATTCTAAAAATATGCAAATTTAAAAATTATTTTGCGATTTAGCTGTTGAATTAAATTTTATGGTTTAAGGGCAAAGAACAATATTTAATAAATAAATAATAATTTAATAACAACACACAAAACGTTAAAAAAAGCCCTTTGGGCGTAATGTAAAATTTGAAAGCCTTCAAAATTTTTTATAGGATTATTTTTATTGCGATTAACCTATTAATTTGGCACATCGAAATTTCCGACTTCGACTCCACAGGCGAACAAACAAGATTTCTCATTCCTAAATTTCTTTTTTCTTTCTTAATTAGAGGCGCGGTTTTAAAGGCCCACATTGTTATTAGTTTAAGGCACACATTAATAATAATTTGTCTGTAACACGCCTTTTCATATTTATAAACATACCAGATTGCCTTGTTGGTAGACATACGACAAAATTATAATATAACAGTAGTGTAACCATTTTGGAGGGTAGAAAGAATACGACTAATTTAAAATGGATCATTTTTAACCTTGTCGTTTTAACTATCAAAATACAGAACTTTAAAAATCCGAACGAGATCTTTGGTAAATAAGTACCCGAAGTATTTGTTGTAAAATGTAACTTTGAGATTTGTATTCTTTAGTGTTTTATAATATAAGCTAGTCGTAATCATAAAAGTCAATACCTCTCTCCTGAGTGGCATTACCTAATGTAGCTATTTGAACAATTGTCATTGAAATAACATTGGCTTAATTATGTATAGGTGTCTGTGGATATGTAGAGAAAGCGATGTACTGGGCAAAATAGATTCTATTCTTTCCAGCTTAATCCACATCTCACAATGATATTCTAGATAGTAGACATGCAATCTAGTGCACGAGTTTTAGACCTTGGACTTTTAATTCAACATCTACCTTTAGATGAAGGACGTTATTTACCTGAAGAATGATTATAAAGCCGTGGACATAAAAAATGGCTTTTTTCCTGTGACGTTTCCTGAAACTTTTACATGAAGGCACACAAAAATTTAAGAATGGTAATTGCTATTTCTAATTACCAAGGAAGGGAA
>KK114330.1:319196-361258 GCA_000611955.2 Stegodyphus mimosarum
AATGCTGCGATGATGAAATACGAAGAAAGAAATCAGCGTACGACAAGCAATTAATTGATAAAATATTTAATATCACGCTTAGGTAAGTACACAAAGTAAGAGAAGTTTCGTATCTAATACATTATCTCCAGAACTGTGACAGTTATATGAAATTTGATGTAGGTATACGTTGATGTAATACAAAAAAATTATACTGTGAAGAAGTTTTGGTACACGAGCACAAGATCGTGTGTAAAGTTGATCGGCGTACGTAGGTCTAAAACAGAAATTACAAGCCCGAACAAAAAAGGATACTAATACAGAGTATGGTTCCCTCACAGCGTGGCATCATACAGAAAATAATCAGTTTATAAGGTACTCTCCTGTAAAAACGCTATCTTCAGTTTTTGAAGGGCTCTGGCATAAAGATGACGAACTGCATTTGCCCTCCGAGATGCCTTCCAGACATGTCTATAGTGTTAAGTCCGGTGATCTGGCTGGCCAATCTATCCATTTAATGTTCTCATTTTCCAAGAAAATCATCCACAAGATTAGCTCTATGTGGACAAGCGTTGTCATTTATGAAATTGAAATTAGAACTAATTGCACTCCAAAAAATGTAAATATAGGGCTCTAAGATCTCTACCTTATACATCGCAGCAGGCACAGAGTCTCTGGCAAAAACACGATTGTCCGTATCTCGCCAACACTATGCCTTCAAATCTCCGCTGCCATACTAGTCCCATTCTCAGAAGTTGGAGGGCAGGTAGCTGATCCGTGGTTTTCTCAGATGCAGATACGTCGAGACTCAGATACGTCGTCGGCTGAATTATAATTCATCTGTGAAAAAAAGGTCCCTTACTGATGCTTGGTCTAAAGAAAATGTTCTTTGCACCGTGCTTAACGGGCTACTTTGTAAGCTCAAGTGAGCGGCAAGCAAACAGTAGATATTCTTGCAAATAGATGAGATCTTAGAATCCTATACTTTTGTTTTCAGAGGTGCATCTGACCCTTAGTTAATTTTTATGGGCATCAGTGCTAGTCTACTCAAGGCTAATCTAGTTGAAGATTTTCTTGAAAGTGAGGATATTAATCGGATGGATTAGCCATCTGGATCTCTAGACCTAATCCCTACGGGGCATATCCCAGGATGCTCTTGGGAGGACAAATGCAATTCTCCTTTCCCTTTCCAGAACCCTCCAGCACTGCTGCAGGAGTAGAATCCACTACAGTACGGACTCGTAGACTACCTCATTTTAAGTACGAAGCCACATTATAAGAACTGTGTGACCGTTAAAGGGGACCATATCCACTGTTAGGCTTCTTTTTTTGCTCACTTTCGGAACCTCTTGTTTAAACGTTCTTACACCTATGAGCCTTACGCACGATCATGCGTGTGTGCTATGATTATTGCATATAAGAACGTAGCATTGTTAATGGCGTTGAACATAGATTATATTCAAGAGGAAACTTGGCATTCGAGTAAGATTAAACATTCAACTTCATTTCAATTGGCATTTGCAGCCAGAATTTGCTTGGCGCTCTAATCGTGCCTATTCAAGAACATTTATATTTTTATACTGCTGTGACAAGAAGAGAGCAGAGCGAAATAACGTTCAAGCGACAACAGAGGTAGAAGCAAAAGTGCGCAATTATCCACCGTGGAAGCTCACCAAGAAAAGGTTTTAGTTTAGGTTGATTATTAAAAGAAAGGTTTCAGTTCTCAAAATTGTGAGTTCACGTTCCGAATTAGCTATGCAATCAGTTTTACGCAAGGCATGGGGCATAGACTGATCTAGAAATCACGTAGTCCAGATGAGTTATTGCTATTTTTATAATAGAGAGAGGATGCCGAAATTAAAAATGAAGAATTATGAGGCTATTGCTAAATTGAATTATAAAGCTGGTTTACATATTTTTATCTTACATATCCCCCCTTCAAAGAGAAAAGGCTTGGCGACAGAAAATCCTTTTTAGAAGAAAGCATTAAAACACTAGCAAAACAAGAGAAATACAGTTTTGGAAAATCATTCATACAATTTTTATCTAAATAATTTTTTAAATGATAAAGTTGTGTAGATATCATTTTAACAACAAATGCAATTTGAAATTCTATTGAAATTTTGAAAGTCTGCAAGTTCATTTTTTATGTAAAGAGCGTCCTAATTTTTTCAAGAAGCAACTGGAAAAGTTTGCAGTTCTAGAAAATCTTTGCCTGAATATTTTAATCTTAATTATTAGGGCTTGTAACATAAAAAGGTGTCATTCATTATTTTCGGAAGTAACAATTCGGGGCCCTTTGCCAAGTCTGCGACTTACCCGATAGTCTTATACTGCTACCCAATAATCTCGTACTTCAACTAGTTGCTTTCAACCATGCATCACTGAATAATTATTGTTGCTTTAAATAAGGAAAAATTTCTCGGGGGGGGGGGAAATCTGAAAGTTTTCAGATTTTACATTACTCCCAAAGGTGCGTTTTTTACTAACGTTTTCTGTGTTACCTTTATTTATTAAATATCACGTTCTTTGTAAACCATAAAATTCAATTCAACAGCAGTATCAGCAGTATAAGTAATTTTAAAATGAGCATATCTTTCGAATTTCCGATACATAGTCTCGCGGTTTGGAGACAAAAACGGAAAGTGCAGTATTGCCATTGTTCGCTTTGAAGTCGTTGAGTTTCTTAATTAAAAATTCGTTAAAATGGTTACAAAATCTGAAATCGATAATAAAACAGATTCCAAATTTAAGCTTTTCCAGATGCCCATATTCGGAGCAGTATTAAGTTATTCACAATTTGATGGCTTTAGATGCTGTTGTTTTATCAC
Organism: Stegodyphus mimosarum; assembly: GCA_000611955.2. Lineage (NCBI taxonomy): Eukaryota > Metazoa > Arthropoda > Arachnida > Araneae > Eresidae > Stegodyphus > Stegodyphus mimosarum. The sequence goes on from KK114330.1 coordinate 322,007, forward strand.
AATGCGAGAAACATAGATATATTATGCGGATTATTCATTATTTAACTTCTTTAAATATAACACAGGACGATAATATTTGGTGGCAACAGTTTCAAAAGTGATACGGACTTTTACGGTGAATCGACGCAAAATGCCAAAACTAAATTAATAGTCCTTCTGAGCTAACGCTCCTTTGGGCTAAAAAAAACACCTTCTTCTCTCATACTGATCGTTTGCCTGTTTTCAAGTTGTTAACTTGTTTATATTTATTTTTAGTCGACGAGACTAAAGCATTCACCTCTAGCAAATACGAAACACTTCTATTTATACGGCTAACATGACATTTCAGAGGGAGTTACTCAACCAACGTTAGAGCTATCATTCTGAAATTCTAATCACTTTCATAGCACAACCGGCTTTCTATTTCCTGTAAGATTCAGTTAATTCGATTGATTATTTTATAGTGACTCCTTACAATTTTGTAAACAGGAGTATAATTATTGAATCTTAAATACTTCAAGTTTCGTAAGAAATTTCTTAGATAATTTCAGTGTTCAGTAACATATTCGTTTCTAAGATCCTCGCTCATATTAAATTTTCTATAAAAATGGAAACTGTACATAAATTTAAGCTTAATGTTTTATAATACTTTATGTACTGATTTCACTTTGAAATGCATTCGCTGAGAGGTGGTTCCCACGAGAGGTTTCACTGTTACCGAAGTGTTGCTGTGACTATTTACAGGGAGTGGAGTTCAGTAAAAGACATACAGGTTCATTTAAAGATTTGAAAGAAACAGTATTACTACTCCGATTATAAGAAAAAACTCGCTCCATTTTCTTCAGTTTTACATTCTGACAATTATTATTTTTTCCAGTATTTCATATATTTCTTTCAATATTTGAATTCGTATATAATATATGAATACATGAATTCAATATTTTTGTGAATAATTTTTTTATCAGGTAATGATTCACAATTAAAATATTTTCTTTTAGAAGTTAAGCTTTTCGATACTTACATAGTATTGCAACCACTTTAGTAAAAAACGCCAAATTCTGGCAACCATGCGCATAATAGTTTTTCAGGTTACCATACCCAACTGCAAGTTCCAATCCGAAAATTCACAGCATTATGCAAAAAAATCTCCAAATTGGGTCATGGAGGTTGCGCTATTTCATTACTGCCAACTTTTCTTCTCTTACTTTCGTGATATTTTTATAAAGTTTATCCATTTAAAATTCCTCAGATTCCAATTTCACTGCTTACTTCTCCAGTTAGAAATTGCTGCTATAGTAGAAATATAGAAATATAGAAACTTCTTCAAAAACCAGACGTTTTGGGCATCATGAGTTCTCAAAAATCTATATCTAAAATGATACAATTATTTAATTATATATGCTTTAATAAAATTATTTGATTAGAAAATATATTTCTGATTCCTCAAAAGCACCTTCAGGATCATATAGAACACCTTAATAAAATTTGTGTCATCTATAGTTAAAAGTGTAGAACGTCTCGGACTTAAAACAGAAACTGCACAAAAACTCAAAACCGTCTGTCACAATCCGGGATGTTTATACCTTGCAGAGTTATACCAAATGTTATTTTCCTGTACGTCTTCCAAAACTAAGAAATACGTTTTTGACTCTGATGCCACTAAGAATGACCACTGACCTAACTTTATCTCGAAAAGTTTAATCATACAGGCGGATGTTATCCAGAACTAACTGGATTCCTACAAGGGAAGTGTTAGCAGACTAGAGGGCATGACGGCATTTACGATGGTGGATCCCCCCCAAAAAAAGTTTACAAGGGCAATAAAAAATTATTTATTAACAATCATTTTCCTATCATTTTTCCTATCATTTTCCCCCAAATCACCAAACCTATTTGGACATTTATCTGAATGCAGGATCAGCTTGTTTGACCCGCCTTTGCAGAAATCACGTCAGTGCCCATTCAGCCAGTTTTCGATGACTGTTTTTAGAGCCATCAAGTCTGAATGGTCACTGTCTGAAGAGAACCTTATTCCAGATAAATGTTCCTCCACTTCCTCCACTATAAAATAGTCACTAGGCTACATGCGGAGTGATTCCAGATTTCCCCCTCAAACATTTGCAGCAATTCTTGAGTTTGGCGAGTAGTATGGGGTCGGGCATTGCCGTGCGGGAGGATGACACAGTCACTTAACATGCTATGGCGCTTGCGTCGGACGGCATCACGTGACCTTGTCTATATGGCACAATAACGATCGACAGTAACGATATGGCTATCTTTAGATACTCGATCACGACAATGAATCACGGCTAGCACCTCCAAGCGAGACCACTTTTCTAAACGTCTTGCCATTTCAATCGCTCTGACGCGTCTGCAGACTTACTCTACTTACCCTCACAGCCGCTGCTAGACAATTAGTGCCTTCTGGTCTACACTCTGGGGATAAAGTATTCCCTCCACAATAATTATTTTTCAAATGCTGATGCTTGTAATATTTTTTCGGATCCACCTACGTATTTCAATTTCTATAATATTTACAGTCAGATTAGTTATTATATATGTCAACTATTTTACAATGTTATATGGTTTTACATCATATATCATACGTACATAAATACATTCATATTACATATGTTCAGAGTAATCATGATGCACAATTCCACGATATGTGCATGATACATAAGAATTTTACGACATAAACTTTTATAATACTCATGGAGTCCGTTAACCATCAATTGCTTTCATTACATTCTTGGTTTCTATTTATATCTATATAAAAGCATAAATTCACGCAATCTGAGGTAGACCGTATGGTAATTAGACCGATTTTGCATAATTTTACAACAGCAATCTTGTACATAGCATTATATATACTATTTTAAATATTAGATACGATTTCTGATTTACATGCATTTTTTATGAATTTTTAAATATGGTTATTAATTAATGGTTCTGTATAATGTTTTCAGTACGTAGAATTTCTTAATGTCAAATGCATATTATTGCATTAATTCCAAGTTACATTATTTTTTACTACACAGTTACAGCATATTAATGCTATATATAATTAATTGAATTTCAGATTCTATGTTTGAGTTATATAATTCAGTTGAATAAATATATAACATTGCTCATCAAAAAAATGTACAAGATATATCCCCAAAATAAAACAAATATTAAATTATAGAGCGGCATTCTTGGTGATGTCCAAGTGAACGGATCGTGGAGAAGTTCTAATTTAGAACTCTATAAAATTTACAAACAGCATGATGTTCTAAAATTCGTGCAATTACAGATACTTAAATAGGCTGGCCATCTGGCTAGAATAAATGAAGATCGTTGCTTCAAGAAAAACTTTTCTGGCAAAGTCCATGGGAAATAGACCTCAGTTTAGACCCCCACTAAAATGGATTGATTGTGCCAAAAAGGATCTTAATATTTAAAAGGTTAAAAACTGGAAAATAGTTGCCAAAAAGTAGAGATGCCTGGGGAAGACTTCTGGGGGAAGCCTTGGCTTCCCCCAGGGCTGTCGAGTCATTGAAGAAAAAGAAGAAGAAAGTACAGAAGACAATATATCATTATTTGAAACTAAGCATATTACATCGTACATATTGTATTTAGACACATTTGCATAAAATCAATACTCTCTGTATACTATAACCATCCTTTACAATGTTTTATAAATACTAAAACTATCCCTACGTAAGATCCCTACAATACTCTTACAATACCATTGCAATACCATTAGAGTATCATTAAATTATGCATGCATTACTAACACTTCATGAGAAAAATTAAATGAAAAACTACTTTGAAAACTAAAAAATAAGAGAGTTCATTCTTTCATTGTGTCTATCTGCGGCTGAGTGATTAAAACCTCTGAACATTGGCTATTCGATCCGGTTTTATTTATCGGCGAATATACTTCCTGCATAGGTAGTTTCGTGGATTTCCCTATGTGTAAAGTAAATACGACTCAAATGCCCCTTAAATGTCCTCCACATATAGGCAGCTTTCCCTCAGACACATAGCTTTTATGTGTTTTAGTATCTTTAAATAACCAAAATAATTAAACCCTTTTTTTTTCATTGATTTTTTAGTCGTTAAATTTTTTTAAACTCTAAATTTTTCTCTTACATAAAAGATTATTACATCTTTCAAGTTTGACTTTTCTTTACTTTGGTAGCATAAGCTAAGTCCAAACACATAACAGAATGCGAGCGAATTATAACTACGTCTGAAGTTAATGACAGAGATTTGAGAAGGTTAAAAAAACCTTCTTGTTAAATTAAAACTTAGAACATAAATGCACGACTTGTGCTTACAAATCAGCCAATCCCTCATGACGATACAACTTAAAGAAATAGTAATTTCAAATTAAAACTTAGTAGCCAAGGGCTACACGAAGGATTTGACACGAAGTTGGCTCAGAACTTCTTACCGGCATAGCAATTTTAAATACCTGCAGCTATAATGCAAAGCCGAATAACACATTCTTATCAGAGCTAGCTAACCCAGTCACGCGGCTTTGAGAGGCAAAACTCGTTCTGAATTAAGCTTCCGTTACCTTCCTTTAACTACATTCTGATAGGGAAAACGCATACAAGAATTGCTAGTAAAAACCCAAAATGTAAAGTAAATAGTTAATGAAAAATAATAGCAATAACCCCTAATAATAGTAGCCTGAAATATATGTATTCATCCTCTGTGCTTTCTAAATGTTCTGCTTATTTTCTCTTCATGCTTTTTATGCTTGATAATTGGATTTAATTGACGTGAATTGTTAGAATCAAAAATAACTATCCTTATCGCATAATTCCTTAATTTTATAGTATTTACTATGTAGAGACATGGACTGAATCAAAGGCTTGGTAAGGAAACGAAATTATTTTTGTTAATTGTTTCTGAAATCGTAATTTTCATAAATATACACAGGAGATACATATATAAGAGTTCCAGTATTGAAAAAAAAAAGTATTTTTGGTGAATCTTCGGATTATGGTAACTTTGCGATTTTTTGGCGAAAGTTTGGCGACCAACCCTGCTACAGCAACCTGCGAGTTTATTTTTTTGGACGCCATTTTGTTTTCACGAAGTAAAGGCATGTTTTTTTTTTTTTTTTTTATATACTCAACATTTCTTCCAACAATCTGCTAGCCGAATTACACTTATGCTAGAATTTTCGTGGAACAAAAGTTCTTAATTATGATGAAGATTAGGTGCGAAATTGTTTCTAAGTGCTTATTAGCTAAAATCATGATCGGAATTTTCCTTAAAGTAGTGGAACAAAACAGAAATTTTTTACAGGGAACACAACAGAAATTTGTTTTTACAGGGCAAATTTATATATGAAACATGTAAACAAATTTTCTCATAAATTAGAAACATTTGCACGAAAATGTAGGAAAATTTTGTGATCTGTGATTGGAACTGTGTACTTCTCAGATTATTGCTAAATTCCTAGCTAGTAATTTTTATCCCCTTACTAAAATGTCGCCAAAAGTCGCCAAACTACCAGTTACCATATTCCAAAGATTAGCCGTATTTTTTTAATTATTTGTTATTGTAACGCCTACCACAGTTTCTAAACACAATCATAATTTACTGAACTACGCTAGTCCCTATTTTTAGAAAAACATAACACTAAAGAATAACTAAGGAAAATAAAAATGAGATGCCAAGCTTACGTTCTAGAGATCCATAAATATTTTCTTTACCTCATGGTACTGATGTCGAAATTTCTTAGGTTAAAAAAATTGTCTTCAAACTAGTATCCTCGGAATGCGTGTTTTCTTATGAGTACATTACATTGCTTAAAATTTTACGAATAACGCATTGATATAAAAATGGCTCAGAATGCCTTTTCGCGACATACTGTCATCTCAAGATACCATCTTGATGCTTCTTTTCAAAGCATCTTGACACAAGAAAGGAAAAGGAATAAGCATTGTTTTACAAGTTTATCGGAAACTTTCTTTCTGTTAAATAGGCTAAATATTGAATAATGAAGTAAATATTCATTAAAAACTAGAGTTTTAAATGAAACTCAATACTTACATATCCAGTTGGTTTAACCCAAAGCTTTATTAGTGGCGAGACTTGAATGTACTTAACCTCAATAGTTTGCAGAGGTTTCAGTCTTCGGGAAAGTAGAAAGGTAAGAGGTATCTTAAATAATCTAGAAGGACGTTACGATCATTAGATCGGAATTTCACTCAAAACCTTCGATTCTCTTTGGTCGATCAGAGAAGCATAAAATGTGAATGTTATGCTCAGAGTAAAAGCGTGTTACAGGTGAGAAAACCCGTAGCAGATTAAGACAAGATAAAGATCTATAAATCATGGGCATATTTGAAAAAAATTCGCAGTTATGAAAGGAATCGAATAATGTTATTATATCCGTTTAGTATATTTTATTATCCAAGGAATGAAAATTTTAGTTTGCTTTTCAACATGTGTTCAACCTGTTCAAATATACAGCAATCTAATATCACGTGAATTATAAAATTTCAAGTTAAAAAATATAATAATAAACCTAAATTCATACTCTAAAATTCAAAAACGTGCTTTTGAAATGTAAATTTTTGTAATTCTGCCAAACCAACACAATCAAGTTTCACCAAAAGTTAAGAAAAATGCTCAGCATAATAAACTAATCAGTAAATAAAAATTAAGATTTTATTCACTGAGAAAGAAAAGAGTTCAGTTTTACCTACAAAATTTATTTATTAATATTACGTAGAATTCTAAATTACAACACAGAACTGCAAAGCCGACTTAAGTGCATTCTGTTTTAAATTTCCTAAAAAAGCTTTTTTATTTTTTTAACTTTTGTTAAATCAGTTGTCATTTTTAGACCAAAAGAGCCTTAATCCAGAAGGGCCATTAGTCTCGAAATAGCATTTTGCTCTGAATCACTCTAAAAGTCTGAATCCCTTTTAAAATGTTGTCCTAAATATTATCGCCTTGTATTATATTTAAAGAAATTAAATAAGGAAGAATCTGCATGAATGTGTTTATGTTTCTCACATTGTGAAAAAACGACGGTACCTAAAGCCATCAAATTTTGAATTATATAAGCCTACACTCGAACATGGGCACCTGGAAGCTTGAATTTTGAATTTCGAATTTCTTTTGTTCTTGATTTCATATTTTGTAAAACTTTAACGAATTTTTAATTAACAAACTCAGCGATTTCAAAGCGAGTAATAGCAACACTGTTGGGAAATTTTTTTAATCTCCAGCGCGTGAGACTGTGTATAGGAAATTCTAAATATATGCTGTTTTTAAATATTGTGTGATATTGCTGATGAATTGAATTTTATGTGGTTTAAGTGCGAAGAACGTGATATTTAATAGATAAAGGTAACAGACAAAACGTTAAAAAACGCCCCTTTGGACGTAATATAAAATTTGAAAGCTTTCAGAATTTTTAATTTTTTTTAATTACAAAATTCTAATATGTTATATCTTTTTTGCCTACTATTATTTTTTAAGAGTCCAAGAATTCAGTTCAAATACTATCTTTCCGGCGTTTTAACAGTTTCTTCGTTGGTCTCACGAATAAAGTGATTATCATCCATATAAAATGCATTTTGTAATTTATTAGGAGCCCACCAGCGGCCGAGCGGTAAAGACGCTGAACACTGGTAGTTCGGTCCGAGGTTCGAATCCCGCGAACGGGCTGGCTGTATGGGCGTTTTCGTGGTTTTCCCCATGTGTAACGTGTATACGAACCAGTTTCCCTTAAAAAGTCCTCCACGAAAGCATCCCTCCCCCTAGGCAGATAGCCCTCGTGTGCTTTGCCATAATTGAATAACCTAACCTAACCTAATCTAATTTAGTAGGAAAAATTACATTATTTTTCAGATCCTTTTCAAACACGTCTTTCTGATCATATGCTATTCTGATTTCAATATTTTTCTTTTCTTCATGAGAAATTGTATTCACAGTTAATTTCAGGAATATTACGTTGATATTTTGTTTTCTTTACACTTGCTTTTTTTAATTCTGCATTATCCTTTGTACTAACAGGGTCTTATTTTTCTACTGATAAGTCATTGATTTGGTAAACCTAACATCTCATTAGTTGGAGTATTCCTATAAGCTAACAACGCTAAGTATTTTTTTAATCCAAAGTATAAATGCTGGATATTTTGATGCAGAGGTCTGAAAATAAAAGACTGATTATATTCTCTGGGTTACGGAAAACACCGATATGGAGAAACAATATTAGAAAGTCCTTCACAAAAGCTTTCCTTCCCTTAGGCAAATAGTTGAGCGCTTTGACGTGAGCAAATAAACCAAACCAATGAAAAAAAAATATATGACGGGATTCCAATTTATAGTCAAAGAAATACCTTCTATATTAGGACTAAAAATCATGTATGAACTAGGTTTGATACTAAAAAAATATCTAATTAAACTGAAGCCTCACTACAGGAATACAAAGATGTATTTAAAAGATCAGTTTGTATAAATGAGATTAATAAAATTCAGGTAAAACAAGATGCATTGCCAGTAATTCACTTTAAAAAAAAAGTCCGGCAGCTAACAAGAGATAAAGGGAAGAAAGAGCTGCAAAGAATGAACAATTTGAATATGATTGAGAAGGAAACAGAACGTGCTGAATGGATAAATTCAGTGGTTCGCAGTTATCAAAACGAATAATATAGAATACGTTTAAGTCTTAGAGATCTAAATAAAGCGATAAAATGATAATAAGATCTGAATTTAACCTTAAATGACTTTGTCTCTAGTATGCCAAAAGCAAAAGTATTTCGTCTTTAGATGCTAACAGTGTGTTTAGGCAAAAGTCAGCTCAGCTAAGAGAGTAGTGAATTATGTTGTTGTTGTGGTTGTTGGGATTTATCTCATTTCTCTGACAGGAACATCAGCACAAGCCCACGAAATTCATCGTGGCAAAGGGTGCAAGATTGTGTCTGTCATTGGCAAGAGCCTTGAGCACCATACAGTTTACTGTACGACTTGACTCAGTTCTGCCCTTCCAATTTTGATGCAGAGTACCCTGAGAGACGGGTCTGAGAGTCTACCACACTTCTTCCCCTACCACCAACCTCCCGAGAGGACTTTCAGCTCGCCGCATATTTAGAGTGCCTCCATAAAGCACAGACATTTATTCGCAAACATCCACGCCTTCTCCACAATTCGAACCCAGGCCTTTCAGTATGGCAGTCAGCTATCCCGATTGGGCGTCGGTTGGACGTATTTCGCTATGGTTTCGCGGAATTATGCAAAGCTGCATTTGCGTAGTAAATTATGCAAAGATGACTTAAAATTTAAAGTGCTTTCTTTCTTACATTTATTAAGCCTATTATTATTTTAAATTAAAATATTATAAATTCTAAAATGTGACAATTATAACTCTAGGTAACGAGTTATTCCAGATTCGTTACCTTAATTTTTCTGGTTCCAAGAATGATTTATTACTGAGGTTTGACTATATAAAAATGTATCACACCGTACTGCCTACCAACACAATATTTTGTTCTTTCCGGTATCATGTATAGAATAACAAAGCAAAAAAAAAAAAAACGAGAAAATATAGCATATGAATAGAATGAGATAACGATAATGGAGGCCGACGGTTAAAAAAGGGACTGATTATAGAGATTCCATCGTAGCTTATTTGTTAACATGGTATGCATATGTTTAGTTCATAAGCTGGTAAGCATATGCATTTAAACTGGCATGCACATGTTTATTTCATAATTATATAATAATAAGTTTCAATTAAAATTCTAGCATACACATGACAGCGATCTGTGTGAAAAGAAATGTCTTTGTATTCGAACAATGATAGAAATTCTTAGTGTTGTTAGAATTTATTAAAGGATTTAAATACTTATTTACGATGAAAACAATGAAAAGCACAAAACATTTTAAAGGAATGAGTTCATCCCGTCCACAAAATTTGGCCTGTTTTCGTTAATTACAACAATGAAATCAAAGTTAATTTGCTAAAAGGAAATGCCGTCAAATAAAACGATTAGAATCTTAATCATTCTGCGTATAAGATAGGTTTTTTAAATTTTATAACAAGTTAAAAATAACCGACTCTATAGAAATTTTTAATATTTAATTTTTTTTATCTTGCATCTTTTAAAATATTGAAAACACAGGATGATTAAAAATTGCAAGTATCAAACTATCAAAATTACAAAAACTCCAAAAAAAAGGATATTAATGACAAATTGCTTCGATAAATGACATTATTAGACTGTTACAAATAATATGTTACTTGAAATTTCAGTTGCAGCTTATGTTGTTAGGTTTAGGACGGAAGGAATTCTTATATTTGAGAATTATTTCGTAACACATTCTTACGGAAAAATTGTTAAACGAACCTTTCCCAAACGTTTGCAAACCTAAGAAGACTATAATTTTGTGCTTTGTAACCAAATTTGGAGAAACTGGAAGTTGTCGCCAGAAGAAATGAAGCTAGTGAGCGCTTGTATCTTCCAAATTTGTACAAAATGGACGAAATCAGGAATAAAATGTTGCAATCGCCGTTTAAGAATGTGACAAAGATAACATTGCAATCAAATTTATGAGCTGCGAAGTAATTCTCAATGATAAAAAATCATTCTGCCTCGGAAAATTCATATCCATCTTGCTCCACATACGCAGTTTTTTAAAGCGAACATTAAAACGCAACAGAAATTTAAATTGATACATTACTTGTAATAATGCCGCCCAATCGCTATAGTGGTTAACGTCGCTGTCTGCCGTGCCGACGGGCCCGGCCTCGAATCCCGGACAAGGCATGGATGTTTGTAAATGTATACTGTCGGTGCGGCATGGAGGCACTCTAAATATGCGGCTAGCCGAAAGACCTCTCGTGTGGTTTGGTGGAAAGGGAGAAGGGTGGGAGACCCTCGGACCCTTTTCCCCGGGTGCTAACCAAAATTGGGGGCGGAACTGAGCCAAATTGTACTGTCACCAGCTAGGTGCTCAAGGCTGTTGCCAACGGCAGGCGTAATCTAGCGCTCCTTGCCACGAGGAATTTCGTGGGCTTGGGCTGACTACGTGAGACCCCCCCCAACTGAGCATAAAAACAATAACAATTTGTAATACTAGATAGGGATTCACCCATTGAAACAATTTACCACTAAATTCCATTCTGTAATTTTCACAAGCTTTAAAATTTTAATGGGCACCGCATTTGGATCATGGTGTATTTTCATACTAATCACATTCTTTAAAGAAATTTTAAGTAAAATTAACATTTTCTTCGCTACCGTCATTGCTATATGAAGTCTGAAAGCGTTTGAATGCTACTTAGTACCTTGGTAATCGTAACTTTTATGAGGAATTTTATTTATTTTACGACAGTAAGTGAAAAAATAGAGAAAAGGGTACATGCATTTAGTGCCATCATGATGCACTCAGCTTTTCTAAATACATTTTAAATATTTATAAGGCTAATCAGCGGCCGAGGGATAAAAATCCCTGAACACTAGTAGTTCCGTCTTAGGCTTTAGCCCAGGTGAATGGTCTAGCTGCATGTGTGCTCTCGCGTATTTCCTCGTGAGTAACATATATACGAATCAGTTTCCCTTAGAAAGTCCTTCACAGAGGCATCCCTCTCCTTAGGCAGATAGCCTTAGAGTGCTTTGCCATAGTCAAATAAACGAAACCGAAATATTTATAAGCTGCTGTTAATTTTTACATGATAGAATTGCCGCAAATCTACAAACACTTTTCTAATATGTTTATTGAAAATATTGCTTGTATAAGCGTAATAGCACTTGTTTTAAGTCCTGGAACTTGAAATTTTTTTATATTAGCTGGAACTTAATCCTTTATTGAATACTAACTATGCAAAAAATGTAAAAAACACGCTACACATCGAAATAACAACAATTCTTTTTCTCTCACTCTATCAAATTTCTATAATTAATTTTATATACATTCGTATCAGCAAATATTTTTTTTTTCTGTTCTCATGACGCAAATAGTCTAAGTTAAGAGCGGCATGAATTCATGCTTCCTCTGGGTTTGGATTACTCGCGGTCTATTTTTAGTTTTCTTGATAAAATATTTTCCGATAATCTGCCTACTTGAAGAGATAGAGGAATTGAATGATTTACGTGGTAAAACATTACACAGGAGATGAAAGCGAAGTTAGACAGCATTGACCTTCCCGCTCGAGTAACACCAAATCACGTGACTTCTTTTGTCAGCAACATGATGAACACATGGCCTCTTCTGGGGTTGGTTCAGCTACAGACAATCTGTCAAATTAAATCTTAGATACAATAGAACACAAAATAAAATAATTAGAAATACTGTTGGAAGTGCAACCGTTCTCATGTCGGAGACGCGATATTTCCTCAATTATGTCTTTTCATCAAGAAATGCATCTGAATTAATCTTTTACATTCTTCGAGGGAATCTTATGGATTGCCTTCAAAAGCTGGCATTTCAAATAAGAATAATTTTATGCAATTTCGTATATCCTATTTCACTTTTGATGTTATTTTCCTCAGCGTAAAATTATTTTGTCTTGTTCCCCGTTAATCCAGCTACGCAACAGTTTAAAACTGGTTTCAGATTATATGCATGGATTAAAATAATTTGAATTTAAACTTCAACAACATTTTCTTGGAGAAGAGGAGCGAGAAGAAGTTACCCTTCTTAACATACCTTTTCTAACCCAGGATGGGTAACAAAATATAGGTTAAAAGTAACAGATGCAAGAAATATCTGTTATTTTGATAACTTAGGAACTGGTAAAAGTTAAGTATTATTTTAGCAGTGAAACAAAGAAAAACGTGTACTTTTCTTCAGCTGAAAGTTATACTGCGAAAGCGTTTAATGTAATCACTTTAAATATATAATATAAGAGACATATGCTTTCTAGTAAGAGAATTTTTTTAAAAAAAGAAAAAAAACATTGTGACATATTTGTAATGAATTAGTAACTGATTAGCAGGTTTAACTCACTAACTGATAATAACGATTAACTGATTAATTGATAATAATGAGATTTATAACTGATTAATTAACTGATAATAACGAAGCATGGTAATTATATATTATCCCGTCAACTGTGAAAGCTGGCTGCAATTGAACATGAAATTTGGCGGAGAACACGGCCGAATTTGCGCCAAACGGTTTCTGTGAAATTCTGAGAAAGCCTTGATGCCTCTTTATTTAATAAACAATTAGTATTCGACTAGCTTCGTTTTTGTGGCTCCTGAAAAGACGTTCGTCGATTACTATTTTTTGTTTAGGCTCTCCAGTTTTACCTAAAGCTTTGTTTAGACAGCTATACATAGAAACCCTCAAGTAATTATTTCAATCTATTGCTGATTTGTAGGCCATATTCAGCTGACCCTATCGTGTCCACTAACACACATTTTTTTATGGTACGATACCATAACTTTGAAAATATACCTTTTCTTACTGTTCTGTAAAAGGCAGGTCCCAAATTTTAATCCTTTTTTTCCAAAATGTAAGGAAACAATATAGCAGTAACACTTAATTTATACATCCTTATTCAAAGAAACAAAATGTGGTTCACTGAGAATTGTTACATCAAACGAAAACGCATATGTTATGAGTGTAAAGTTGTGGATAAGTCAGGCTTATCCACAACTTAACTACTAAGTCGTTGAAAACTGGTAGTTCGGTCCGGCGTTCGAATCCCTGCGAACGGACTGGCTATATGGGGGTTTCAGTGGTTTCCACCAGGTAGAATGTGTATACAAACGAATTACCCTTAGAAAGTCCTCCACGAAGGCATGCCTCCCTTATGGCAGATATCCCTCGAATGCTTTGCTTCTAATCAAAATAAACTAAACCAAACTTATTCATATTTTTTCACATATTTAGTGCTATTGTACCTTTGTTTATTTATTTTGTTAGAACTATAATTCGCATTGTGTAAGTCTCGTTATATACTTTATGGAACACGGAAAATTAAATGAGAATTAAAAAAAATTATCCATAACTGGCGCTAAATCGTCCTGCTTGGCGATAGTTTCACGGTCGATGGGATAATATGTAAATAACCGAAACAGTTCTCACTATAGAAACGTATCTCTAAAAGACTGAATTGCATGTTGACAATTCGGGCCAATTCTAGGTGTGAATTCTTGTGGAATTTATCATAACTTTCTGCTAGCGCAGTTTAACAGTCAAGAATCGAATGAGGGAAGCTACGAAATTTCAGATTAAAAGAGATGTATTTTAACATAAAAAAAGGATTAATAATTTATTGTTAAACATAACAGATCCAGGATTATGCTTTCAATGTCGATTTTTATACAAATATCAAAAAATAAGTCAAATAATTAGTTAATCAAATCAAATCTATCAAATAATGTTAATTTAAAATAATGTTAATGAGTTAGAAATACTGTTTATGAGTAATAATGTATAACAAATAATGGTAATGAGTTAGGGTTTTTTTTTTTTTTGTCGTTTTTCAGATTATCAAAGTCTTGGAAAATTTGACTAATGTTTTTTAAATTTCAAAGCTCTGTTTCATAAATTAGTTTCCATTCCTTTTTTTTTAATTACGAGTATTTTCTCTCATTACACATTTAATAGCATTGAATAAATGTGTTTGAGAAAAATTAATTTTTTCTAAGAAAGAGAGATACGTCGCGTGACCCTTAAAACAAACAAAATCCTTTTTTAAGAAATTAAAGCAAAGTTTAAAAAATTACAGTATTATACATGACTTGCCAGAAATTTCTTCAACACAAACAGACACATTTAAATGAAATATTCAGTTAAAAAATTATCAATAAAGAAATAAACATTAGAAAATGAGATGGCTAAAATAATTTGTAGAGTCTTTAACTATTGCTTGACAACCATTCATCTATTGTTAATTACTCCACAGCTTCTGAGTGTGCAAAGAGGCAATTATCCTTTTACCTTATAATTTTGTAAACCCTGCATCAAGGCATCTCTGCTACGTTTAGAAGCTTTCTACAGTGTTAATGACCATTTTCTTCAACAATGGGTCAAAAATCACAAAACACAACTCTTTTTGGTTTGGGGCTCGATTCTTAATGAGAATGAATAAAATAAAACTTGACATTTATGCATTGCAAGTAAGTATAGGTTCTCCTGAGCCAAGATGAAAAATTTTGCACAAAGTCAGCCTACGCTAAAACAGAAACGTTTTGCTTTATTTGACACAATTAACTATGCACTTGCAACTTGTTCTTTTAAGCATCAGGTAATTTATAGATACGTTTGTTTTCTTTTTTTATATAGTTAATTTTACAAGATTTCTTCAGCTCTATTATTATATCATTATAATGAATTGATAATCATAATAATGAGAAATTTTTTTCGTACTTTTCTATTAACGGGGTGCCAGTCGCCAAATGTGCCCCAAAGCCAATGTTTAATGTGCGCAGTGCCAAAGCTGTGCATGATGTCGAATTTTATGCAATTCTTTTTATATTTTTCCAATGGAAAACAGGTCGCTGTGCACATGGGAGGAACAAAAATTTCTTTCTCCAGCGATCTATTTTCGCATAAAAAAACGCCAGAGAATAGCATATATTCGGTATCGCGCAAAGCCATGACACTGCGCACATTAAGTGTTATTTATATTATATTCCTCAAATATAAAATAGTTATTCTTTTTATGAAGTTATATGTATCGTTAGGATTGCCGATATCTAGTTAGATTTCACCCCAGGGTATAACTATATGGGGGTAATATCTGGCGCTAAATAGCGCTTCATTAATGGGAAGGTACTGATTTTTTTTAAACTATTTTTCCAGGAAAAACTCACTTTTGTAAGAAAAAGTAGCATGCTCGTGGGTGCCCTCCCCTCGATAAGAAAGAAGAAGAATATTTTTCAACTTCCTTTTAAAAATGCACGTTCTTGGTTATTTTCCTTCAGTATCTTTAAAATTTTTACCGATAGAATTGCTAAAGTTCTCATAAGGAACACTTTAGACATCATCTTTATCTGAAGAAAAGGCATAAGCTTTCTTTTTTTTTCTTTGATCTCTTTTGTTTACATGCTTGCCAATAATTTCATTATCCTTGAGTTAATAATATCAGTAACTGGAAGAGGAATTAATAACCTGGAATAAGAATAATTAAAAAAGTTTAGCGCCGGAGATGCTATTAGTCTCGAAATTCACTTTTTGTCTGTATCACTGTTATGTCCGAATCACTTTTTAAACCGTTACTAGCAAATCTTATTAAAAGAAATAAATAATGTAGAAATCTGTATGTGTATATGTATCTTTGCATTGTGGCAAAACCACGGAACCTAGAGCCACCGAATTTCGAATACGTTTTTGATTTATTTCCTATTCTATACAATTTTACAAATTTTTGTTAAACAGACTCAACGATTCGAAAGCGAGAATTGGCAACACTGTTCCAAATAAACCACATTTCGCACCTTAATGCATTTAAATTATGAAATGTTCTAATTAGAAATGTTAAATATATTTATGAAAGAGCACTAACTGGACGCATTAAAATCATTATATATATTTTTTCTTTTTTATGATAACTCTTTTAGGCAGCTGGCAGCTCGAACGGTTAGTTTTCAAAGAAATAGTATATATAATAATAATAAAAATAATAATAATAAAAAGTATGGGAATCTTTAACTCTCCATCGAGAATTTTAAAAACATCCTGTTTATGAATATTTTATGATTTTGATCTTGAAATTTATGTGGCATAAGTGCGAAGAAACTGATGCTTAATAATCAAGCTAAAAAGACAAAAATAATTGTGTTACCAGGTTTGAATCCAAGCGCAGACTTGCAATGGTAATTTGCGATACTCAGTGAGAACACAAAAAACCTTAACAAATCCTTTGGTGAGGCGCTAAAAATTTGAAATCTTGCAGATCTTCCTTTTTACTTTTTAATTTGAATTTGATTATTCATTTATTTATTATTGATTTTTATTTACTCATTTTTATTTATTTATTACTTTATTTTAATTTTTTTTGTGCGTGTGTGATAGTCAATTAAAATTCTCGTGTATTCAGACTTCATTAACTATATAGAGGATTATTTTTATTAAGTTTGTTTATGATTTAGAGAAGAACACCCACAAATTTTAAATCTGAAAATTATTGATTTGCAATTTCGTTTTGAAACTGCGTACAGCTTTCATCGATAGTATCAATAAACTTTGATAATAGGAGAAGAATACTGAAGATCTGGATAGGTAATTAAAAATTCTTTGTTTGAATAATCTGTCAGGCTAAGACTTCTAAGTTTTTATTTGAGTATTCAACTATCTCGAAACGGAGAGTAAAAATTTCTCATCATTTATAACGGAATTAAAACGTAATTAATTTCACCAAAAATACTGCTAGGTGATGAAATATACGATATAAGATTACAAAAAGAAAGACATGTTTGGTGAACAAAATAAAGATCTCACATTATTTGCTTTTTAAGGAAACATGTCAGTTACTTAAGATAATGCTTATAGCATAAGGAATCCTTTTGTTATTTTTTTTATTAACAAGACGCCATTTAACTCCAGACATAAACGCTGGCGCATAATACTGCGATACGTAAAGCTTAAGGAAAAAAATATATTAATTTGTAATAATGTAATGTATCATATATTATAATATATGCAATATTTAATGCTCGAATGCCGAAGTTGTGCGCTGTTCTCCCCATACACAATGATTTGTTTTCGCTTAAAAAATTCAGAAAATTGCACAAATTCGGGATCGCGCACCTTTTTGGCATTTCGTACGTTAAACATAATACATCTACTCATGACATGATGTAAAGAGGCTACCACATTTGGCGTTCAGCGCACATATGGCGACTGGTGCCCCGCTAACAGAAAATCATCATTCTTTCTTTGCCTACCTGTAGATTAATTCAGAACGAATTATTCAGCTTCAAACTTTTAAAAATTAACAATTTAGTATGATAAGTAACATATTAATGTAAAGGATAAATATGCGCGTTTGATTTATAAGTGTTTGTAACGACTTTCTTTAGTTATGTCAAAGCGTAATGTCAAAATGATATGAAAATTTTTAGTAAACGCATTCCAGTGTGCAATAGTAATTTGCTCTACAGCAACAAAAATGCATTTTAAAAAGTCGTTAAAGCTTGTGGACTCAGGTGGCGCAAACAGCTAATTCTGTTTTTAACGTACTTCCAAAGACATCATTTGCACGGTTAATATCTAGATAATAACTATAGTCTGTTATTTTAAAATAAGAACTTCAAAATCATAGCAACCTAGCCCTCATTTACAATCATAATGTACGTCATCATCACCACACGGAGGGAATTAAAGAATTTCAGCAAATCAAAGGGCTTGACCTTTTTCCCTTAGCAGTCGTTTCCATGGTTATAAAGCACGGTTTGGGAATAAAATGGTCTTTGAGTGCCTTTTCTTAAGTAACAGTTGTTTGTTTGAAATTAGGTTATCAGTTCCACTGGGTCCGGCTGATTCGCGAAAGGCAATGCTTAGAACCTTTCCTTTATTAACATAATTTTCAATAAAAAAAAGCTTGAAACATTGAATACTTTCACTCTACACATTCATACACTATCTATCATTTTATTTTATTAAATTTTTAATTTTTTTCCTGTAATTAAATCAAAACGCATACTTACTTTATTAATAATCCCTATATCGGAATAAAAGTATCAGAGTACTAATGAACTAATAGTTCTATAAAAAAGGATTTTTAATTTCTTTTAATTACGGAAATCATAATATCTGCTTCAATATCTTTCAACTAAATAAAATTAAAAAAATTGTACTGAAAGTAAATATATGTTTGAATTACGACTACCGAAAATCTCAAATTTTGATCAATTGTTTTCGTATTTTCCGTATATTTATTAATTTCATTATTAAGTCTAATAACTGCAAATACTCTATCCTTTCTCGCCTATGAATGAAATTCATTTGTAAGGGTTTAATGAAAGCTCCACTCTCACGCACATCTATCTATAGATGCTCTCTTTCCTAAGAGACTGTAAACTTTTTGATAGTTTTCTTTTTGTTTGTTTTTTTGTTTTGTATTGACAAATATTTTCTTCTACACAAAACTACACCGAAACTAAATACTGAAAGTGTAAACTTTCTTTTTAGAATAGTTCTAGAAAGCTTTAATAGTCTTTAAAAGTAATTTAAATGCATTAAATTTACACATTTAATTTAATTTCATATTTGAAACCAAATATATTAAATTACTTTAATTCAATCATCTCGCATGTCAGTCTTCGCTTTAAAGTTAAAAGAATATATAATAGGTTATACACATATTATATATATATAGTAGCTTAATAGAACTAGTTAATGGCGCATAATAAATAAAAGTACATTATTTTATACATAATTAATGAATTCAAAACAAAACTATATTACCTTGTAAATTCACTACTTCATTCTCATTTCCTTTCCATTTTGTTTTGATCTATTAAATAAGCGTTTCTTTAATAAGCTGAATCCCAACAGCCTCCTAAACATGATTAAAACCCGTCTGAATTTTCTAAATAAGGCGTTGATATGTAGAAGTATCCAGCAATTTTAGTGGTTATAAGTTTGGTGTGATTCGATTGTTGATATTTGCAACGAGGAAAAAAGAAACAAGGAAACTCAACGTTCAAATTACTTGAATACAAGGCCACAAAAAACGATTTCCAGTCCCGGAAGGTTCACATCGCACGTGTAATACTTGATCTGTAAAAGGCAGAAAAAGAAAATAGGGATGTATAATATATATTAATAAACGTAATCGATTGCTATATTAGTAATGGAAATTACTTCATCATTTAGCTTCACGTGGAATATGAAACTTATACATGAGCTTTCACAAGAGCTTCTTTATGTATTTAAAGGAACGTTGCTTAGAATAGGCAAGCTTTCTTCATCAGTCTTCCACACCTTAAGACACCTCCGCATAAAATTCTTTAGGTAGGCTAAAATGCTATGCGTAGGTGAAACATGTGTCAAACTTGTTTTGATCACAATATTAAAATTAAAACGAATTACAATGGAAATCAAATATTGTTTTAGAAAACATGTTCTATGATCAATACTTTATTATTTTATATTCGAAAACTCATTCGTAAATACCGTATTTACTCGTGCATTCCCTCTCCCCCACCTTCTTTTCTACTAATTTTACCGCTTGAAAGTCGGAAAGGGGAAAAAAACGCGGCGAAGAATATTTCTGAATAGATGGCTCAAATGGTACATTTAGCACATTAAAAAAAGCACACATAAAGACAATTTCAAAGCACTTACCAATTTCTAGCAGCACGCCTTTTACATTGCTACCATAAAATCAAACCTTTCTAAGTCACATGCTGAAAAAAACTGGGGGGTGGGGAGTACGAGAAAGGGGGAAACGCAAGTAAATGCGGTATATAGCTTGATTTAATTAATTTTGTAGTGTGAAATAATGAGCCATTATTAACCGTCTACTTTTTTTAATAAGGTCATTGTTTTATTTTATATATCGGGCAATGAGTAAGTGACTCGCATGCACAGAATTTTGATTTCGAAAAGAATTCAGATGTTGCGTTACATAAGCAATTATGACGAAATATAATAAAATGAATTATAAACGGATTTTATATTTAGATTCTAAATGCGATAACCTACGAAACCATGGAAACGGTTTGAATGTTGTTATAGAAACGGAAGTTCTCTTCAGAATTCTAAAATGAGAAATCCATTGCAGTATAGCTCATGCGCTTAAAATACACTTTGCGATTAACGTTTTCTTTTCGAATTTCCATTATGTGACAGATAAAAGCATTAGAATTAATGATGATTCTTGTTGAACTTTTTATTAACTATGCTATAAAAAGTAGTGCTATGACAATGGCGTAATCCTTTTAGTGTTATTCACAATATAATATCAGGAAATATTTTATTGCGTACAAAAAACAAATAATATTTAATATTTGAAAATCAAATTCTTCTATTGCGAAATAAAATCACATGTTTTTCTGGAAACTAACTTCTATCAGTTATTAGTGGGGTGATTTATCAAATGTGTATCAAATGTAAAGCTTCATGAGAAAAAAAATGAACTTGCACTAATAGTAATATATAATATATAACGCGCGCAATGCCGAACTTGTGCGCGGTGCCGAAAGGTATTGCACAGCTATTCATGCCGCACTATAAGCAGGCTACCACATTTGGCGTTTATGGGCACATTTGGCCTTTAACAGAAAAATGCCTTATTTTAAAAACATTGAATTTATTTATCAGAGGTGGTTAAACTTCAGGATATCAAAAGAAACCGTGTTTTAGGATTCAGGAAACTTCGAGAACCTGAATTAGATTTTATCTGAGTTACAATTCCTTATTGAAATCATTTTAAAAGTAATTAAATAGATTTTCACTCCAAGAAGTTTTTGACATAAATTAATGAGAATTTCGCTTCTTCATGTAACTAATATGGTTGCATAAAAATATGAATAAGAGCTTTTGTTTCGGTATTTACGCATTAACGCAACCAACTTAGTAGAAGTCGCAAAATTTTTAGAATGTGCCCAACTTTGCCAACCATGCGCATAGCCACTTTTGAGGCAACCATGCTCATAAAAACCTTCAGTAAAGCAACACTGTCATTTTCGTATGCCTTTTTTTTTTTTTTTTTTTTTTTTTGTATTCTAACGGTTTTCGTAAATAATTCGTGAAATTTTTTTCCTTAAACTTAGTTTTAAAATATGAGCTTGTAGAATTTTCGAGCAATGGAAAAAACTGAGGTCAAATTTCTGCAAGATTACATAATTTTGCGTAAAATCTTTTCAAGAGAACAACGATGAAATGCGTTTCCTAGGTAGCCGTTTTACCGAGGTTTACACAAAGCCAAGTCTAACGCAATTCTCTGATTTTTTTAAGAGAATACAGATTACAGATGCGTTTTTCGGCAGAAGAATAGCTCAAAAAATTACACAAAGATTTGAAGAAGATTGTAAGTGATTTATTCTTTTAATGTCTCATGTAATCCTTATATAATAATTAAAATTAAAGTACGTTTTCATTTCATATGTTGATGATGTTTACCGGCATAAGATAAACATATATAGTTTGGGAATCTTCCTTTAGATGGGGGTGGCGCGAAAACACCAACTACACCCGACAAGTAACTTCTAACTTTTCGTCTGTAAAAAATTGCTCAACTGCATCAAAGAGGTTGCGTCAATACGCAGGTACTTTTATTTATCTCGCTATTTATTCAGGAAAATTTGTTGTTGTGACCTGTCTCACTTGTCTGACAGTAACATCAGAAAAAGCCCACGAAATTCATCGTGGCAAGGAGTGCAAGACTAAGCCTGTCGTTGGCAAGAGCCTTGAGTACCATGCAGATGACAATTCGTCTTTGCTCAGTTTCGCCGCCTATATTGATGGACAGCACGCCGGGGGACGGATCCGAGGGTCTCCCACCCCTCTTCACCTACTACTAAGCTCTCAAGAAGCCTTTCGGCTCGCTGCATATTTAGAGTGTCCCCATGCCATGGAAGCACTATACGAACATCCATGTTTTCTCCGGGTTTTGAATCCTGGCTCTTCGGTACGGCTGTCAACGTCGCTAACCACTATCCTCGTTTAGGAGGCAGGAAAATTTGTTTCTACTGTATATCATACACTATGTAACTATCATACAATGCAACTAAGCAGAAAACTCATTATTTTCATCTGGTTTCTACCCTCCTTCTCCCGTTTTCAATTGTTGAATGGTCTTAGCAAACGTATGTAAAAATCAAAAGGAGGAATCGTCATAGTCCTTGCGAGTGCACCAACATAAAAAAGCTATTTGCGTGGAAAATAAACCAATAATTTAAAAAATAAATTTTGTGATTTTTTATTCTTAACTCATAGGTATTCCTCTGAAAAGATTAAAATGCAGGAAACGGGATAGTGCTATTCGAGAAAGCTTTGCTTGAATTTGGTAAAGCGCACCAGGGCTATATACCAAAGGTATACTTTCTAATAAGGACTTTCTGTATGAAACTTAATCATATATATGCTCTTCGAGAAAGGAATATTATTTTAAAATAAGCTGCAAACGTTTTCAGGATTCTGTACAAAAATAACAAATTAGTTTTTCCCGTGCAATTAGCACAAGGACCGAAATAGGAAGATCAAAACCTAGCTCTAAATAATTCATTCGGATAGAATTATATTTTTTTTCGTAAGGATGAAACTTTAAAATTCTCAAATCTCGCGAAACTTCAAAAATATATAAATTTTCAGAACACGAATCTTAGAGCTCTTTTTTTATTCGATCTTAAGAAATCATCAAAAGTTTCAACTGAAAATATTTAAAAGATCATGTTTTTATTAAATAAATAAAAAATGAACGCGATTGTTGAAATTTCAGCAGCATCCGATTCGTTAAACATACCCTGTGACGACGTAAGTGTCACACTGTTCCAATATGGTATCGGAAATAACCTTTCAGAATTTCTACTGAAGTAATCGGTATATTATGCTTTCTCTAAAAGTCTTGAAACCAACTCTTGTATCGTTTCTACAATTCTAGACACAGAATAACTTACCACAAATAGCTCCTGGATGTTTCTAAGAACTTATGGCTTGGTATAGCAAACGCTTCGCGAATCTGACACCTGTTGAGCTATTCAGGTTTTGGTTGCTGAATTTTGAACAAAATATTGAGATTTGAATCACTACTCAATCACGTTTATCAAATTACATTGATAAAATGAACCTCAAGATTCAAAAGTTTAATCTTGTATTCAATTTACTAAATTTCATTCACGTCTCTTTCATAAACATAATTGTATTTTGAAACCTGTATCATTATTTTTTTTTCATGAAATGCAGATTTCAAGCTCTACCCTAATTGAAAGCTTTGATCATTAAACAGAGATTTCTTCTTATTTTTATTTGAAAGCTTTGAATGATCTGATATCACATAGTTAAAAATATTTCAAGAGTCTGATGTATATTCGAAAAAATTCAGGATTCGACTTGCGTTTAGTTTTCTTCCAACGCAAATTAAAAATTATACTCAATTGTAATATTTCTTTTCAGAATTTGAATACATCATCGTAATTGCAATGAACGTAGATTCATAAAAACATATTGCACAAAGCAGCAACACTGAAACCTGAGAGATAAATCCGCCCTCCAAACACGGATTTCATCATGAAAACTCCAATTAAGACAGTAAAAACGAAGTCTCATGAGTTAAGTGTAAAACAGGTCAAATAGATAGGATGATAGAAACACAAAGGAATATTCACATTAATTTTCCTGTCAGAATTTTTTACAGAAGGTGTATTTGAGATAGATATCTTAGCCGAGCTTTCACTAATGATGGTTCTTTTCCAATGCATTATGAAAGGTTTAATATAAAATATTGTTCATGCCTTGTTATACATTTGGATGCCGATGTTACTAATATAATTCTGGAATCTAGAGTACTTCAAAGCGTATGGAAGAACTTTCACCAATGCTCCCATAAAAAATTACTGTATGGACAAAAAAGGGAAAAAGATAATCAAGTATAATTAAATATCATAGCATAATTAAAATACATAATCATTAACCGTTACGTAGTAATTGAAGAACAAACAATTCTGCTGCTTGTACATAATAAATATTATTTTCCCCTAGATTTATATTATTTCCCTCTTATATAATTTTATAGGCTTTCTTTCTGTATAAGACAACTGTTGGATCAACTGGGTTTCATACCTAAAGACTACGCCACAAATCTTTCCGCAAGTCTTGGCAGATATGCTTCGATATACAATATAATAATATTACGTAAGTTCCTAGCAATTTTGAGTTCAGGACCAGTTGTACACATTTGTAAATTGCAACTGAAGGTTTAAAATAACAGCAAGTGTCTAATTGAGGTTCCTATAGTACGGCATTTTGAAATGATGAGGGTTTAAAAAGTATTCTGCAAGTATCTAGGATGCTATGGCTGTAGACAATCAAACACATATTTCGAAATTGAAAACTTACGCGAAACAGCAATAGGATTTCACAGTGCACTTTGTGAAGTTTACAGTAGCCAGGAAATCACTGTTTTCTGTTATATATACGCTTTTGTGAAAGGATGTGCAAATGATCGAAGGCCAGGAAGACTAAAATTTCGACTTTTCTTCTTCTTTTTCTCTTTCTTTTCTTTCTGGATACAAAGGAAGAAAATCTTTAAGTAACCTACGAAAAACATCTGAAGGTTTAACGATGTCACTAGTGTCAGTATACTGTGTTTTGAAGAAAGCTTTATGAATAAAAAGCTTGAGCTCTATAGGTTCCTTATCGCTTGACACGACTTTATTAATAAGAAGATTTGATACTAAATGTGAATGATTTGTTTCTTAAACAATCTGACGAAACATGGCTTAATGACTTTTGACAAGAGATTAAATTGCGATCGATCAGATGAGGAAGTTCATCCTTTCTGTAACCTAAAATTCTGACATGCACAATCATAGACGAAATAAATGATGATCTCTGCCTAGATCTACCGAAGAGTCTTTATGAAAGATTGAGTTACAAATGGAAAAGGTATAACTCCATTTATTTTTCAGAAAAAAGCACAAAAACTTTAGAACTAGTTAGGGATGAATACGAAAAGGTTGTAACCAAATACTAATAAGTTTTACCTCATCCATCATAAAGTGTACAAACTCCAGGGTAAAGGCGTCAAACACCAGGCTGCTTATGCACAATGCCTTGTAGAACGAACTGAAAGTTCCTAATTACATTCTGGCAAATAACTGAGTCAAAAAGTTCTAAAGTCCTAAACACAAAAGACGAATAATTGTCCAGAAGTTCAGTATCATTCATACACAAGTGTTTGAAAATTAGTCACAGGATAAAGTCTACACATGAGTCCACCAGTTACATATGAGTTAGATATGTGTCTGATTTAGAAAAGCCCCTTGTTAATAGCATATTTCCTCCACGAAAAAGTTTCTTCAGTGATTGCCCGAGCTATCTGAAAACTGAAAAAAGCAGTCCGTACAAGATTAGTCAAGCATTCAGTCGCAATTATTGAGAAGCAAGAGGACTAAATGAATTACAAGAAGAAAATGCCTGAAATAAAATAACAGCTGCTAAACAAAACTGCAGTGCACTATGTTCTAAATAGCCTTTGCATCCGTCTTTGTGCTGTCGTGATGGCCATTATCTGGTATAAAAATAATATGGTTCTCATAATTCACACAAATCGAATTATTTACTATTTTATTTGCTACTCTGTGGATTAGTACATAATGAAAAATTTGAAAAGGACTTAATCATTATACAGATAAATTAATTAAAATAATTAGATTACTAATTGATAAAGATGCGCGACATAGCATAATTTCTCTTTCGAAGTGCAAAAGTATTTCAAAGTTGAAACGGTTGTTTGTTCCAGAGTTTAGCCATGCCTCTTATGTACCGGTTAGGTTAAGTTATTTGAATACAGCAGAGCACACGAGGGCTGTTTGTCTATCGGTTTCCCCCAGCGGTCGACTAGGGGGGAAACCTGAAGTCCTGGCTAGAACCTGTACTTAGACAGACCCAGTTCCTGGAGTACATAATCAGTCTTCACAGTGACTAGAACCATCTGTTCTTCAGTGGTCGGTTCAGGCTGAGCAGGGACAGTACTAGTACTGTTTTGTCTGTTCCTTGATTGTGGAGACATTATATGATTAGATATCGAAGGTAGTGTTTGAGGGTTGGACTCCCTTTGGTCAACAATGGGGAACAGTCTTTGACCTGACTTCGTTCTCTTTGTAGGTGATCGTTATTGTCGGTCGCCACTGACGTGTGTGCTATAAACTTTGACTGTGTGCAATTTTGTGCCCGTGGGTTGACCGGGGGTTATGCTTTCTTGGGTCGACTGTAGGGGCCGCGGTATCAATAACCGTGTTGAGGGTTGCAAATAACCCAGATCTGGGAGTCCTTTGTTTGTGTAAGGGGCGAATGCCTTTGTGGGGAGCTTTCTAGGAGAAACTGGCTCCTTTTCACGCCACTCATGGAGGAAAACGGGAAAAACACACATGAAACCAGCACGTTTGTTTTCTAAATGGGTCGAACTCTTAGTATTCGGCTGCCTGAATTATATGTTTTATTTTTAAGTTTCTGTTGGCAACGTAAAATCAGAGTAGCATCTCGAATTATATTGTCGCGATAATACATTGATGGGCAATTGCTAAGGGTGGATGAAGTAGCAGCGATACCAACCACAAAACGGAAGGCAGGGAAATGTAGAAATTGCGATAAGTGCGAAATACGATAAGCCATGTTGTGCGTGTGCAAATTTTAGACTGCCGAAATTGTTCGTCACGTGATAGCGCTAATAAGAGCTATAAAGGATTTGACGCGTATTGACTGTGGTTGTTCAAAAACAAAATTTAACTTGAAAAAAATCAGTTGACAAACTTGCTATTTTCGGTATGTCTTTCCGACATCACTTAGGTTATTTTACGCATAGCGTATTATTGGCAAGATTGAAGAAAAGCGAAAAAAAAAGATGTTGCTAGGGAGTTCGACGTCAGTCGTAGTGTTTTTTCAAGGGTTTGGAAATTATTTCAAAGAAATGGAGTGTGTAGCAAACGTCACGGGGCAGGTCGCGTTCGTAGTTCGACGTTTGCTGAAGATAAGTACATAGTGCTATCGACAAAAAGAAGCCTGCGCAGCACCGTTTTTGAGCAAATCAGTTACTTGCTGCTATTGGCAAGCGAATCTCCTGAAAAACTGCAGCCAGGAGTTTATATCAAGGAGGGTTCTATGCCCGCTGTCCCCTGTTGTGTGTATTCCATTGTCTAGACGTCACCGTTCCACCCGTTTCCAGTGGTGTTGTTAACATCGCCAACTGGAAGGAAAACGACTGGGCTTGTGTACTATTCTCCAAATGAGAATAGGTTCAGTCTGTCATCAGACTGCAGACCCCAGTTGATCTGACGTGACAGTGGTACTGCATATAGTCCGGCAAATATGCAGGAAAGGGACCGATCTCCAATGTATAGGGTCATGGTATGGGCTGGGATCATGATCAACGGCCGTACTTCTCTCTATGTGCTTCCAGCTGAGACTATAACTGGTCTACAATACATTTATGATGTTCTGCTGCCTCATATTCGCATGGTCCGTGTTGTTGTCGGTGATATTTTTTTTTTCATGGACGACAACGCAACACATCGTCAAATAGTCGCTGCCCAGAAATGTTTAGAGAGGAAGGATATTCAACGTCTGGTACGGCCAGCACGTTCTCCAGATCTGATTGTCAATGAAAATGTTTGTCATGCTTTAGGGAGGAGTCTTGTTGGTCTATAATGCACTCCGATAAACAAGGACTCTTCATCCGTACACTGACAGAGGAGTTTGTTAAATTACCCCAACAGCTGCTGGATAATGTTGTGCAAAGAATGACACGACGTATGGAATCTTACATCGCCTTCCATGGTGGCCATGTCCCATATTGACATCTTACGCCAGAATGCCTGCGGACGGTAACTGCAGTTTTTCACTTTTACGTATTCAGCATAAACTAGTCATTTTGTCTCTTGAACGCTTTTCAAAGCGTTCTGGATTTCCGAGCCCAATAAATTATCTTTATTATTATGCCCTAGTATTCTGCATTATTTTATTTCACTTGGCATCCAAGCATATTTAATGTTTTGTATGTTATATAGCCATTTGTGATCCGTCCTTAACAATTGTCCACCACTGAAACTGTACTGTTAACTGAATTCAGAATTTGAACTGTAAAAATTGAGTGTCAGTTTCCGTTCAAGTTGTAGGGATTTATATTTATTTTAAATAACCAATTTAGTTTAAGTTACATTTTCTTTCCTATAAGCCTTCATTCCCCTAATTGTCAATGCCAGAATATTTGGTAGCGAGCGTGAATTAATGCAAATTCTACCTTGGGGAGAAAAGGTTTAAATACTGAGTTCTGGAAGGGAAAGTTAGAGAGTGTGGGCGAACTTTGTGCTTTTTGTAGCGTGAGCTTCTGCTTAACATTTATTGCTGGTTAAACGTGGCGTAACAGCTATTACTTTGCTGCCACTAGTTTTTGACGCGGTTTTAAAAAACAGGATTATCTGAGCCCTGTAGAGTAATTCTACTACTTGTTAATACCCTCGAATTTTTAGTTAGGTCTTGTTATTTGAGTTACCGCCCGAGTGAGGCGTAGTGTGTTAGTATCAAGTCGACGCACTGAGAATTTTAAAGAGTTTTATAAAGGGTATTAATAACTCTTCTCCTGTGTGGTTTCTGCACGTACATCAGCTGTCACATCAGAAGATAATAAGTAGATCTTACAAGGTAACTGATAATTTAATTGTGGAAAAATGAAGTATTTCAAAACTGCAGTACATGTAGTTATTAAGTACAGAAGAATTATCAATTAGGGTCACAATGACTGTTACGATTTTAACCACACGGCCACTGGTTGGGCCTATTATATACTGGAAAAGGATCTTTTTCTAGTATTTTAGTAATCTAGCAAAAGTAAGGTAGTTCAGAGTCTGGTATGGCTTTTAGACAAGATTAATTTGCAGTTTTCATTTTCGTAAATTCTTATTGAAGGTGATATGTAAATTACTTAAATATAAAAAAAAAATCCAGTAATATATATTTAAAAAAAATCTGAATTTCGGAGATTGGTTCAGCATTTGGGGAAAAAATTAATATTCACGAAAATTTTGAAAATCCTCTAAAATTCACGAAACTGATCATGGAAATAAGCATTGCGATGAAATTACTAACCTAACTATGACTTATATGCAGTTTGTGTTGATGTACTTCGAAATTTTAATAAAGCTTTTTGAAAGAACGTTTAAGCTGTACTTTGATGTTAATATTAATTTATTTATTCGCATGTTTCCCAAATTCTGATCCAACACATTTCATTTATTTATTTCATATTTAATGGCATTTTATTTTTTTAGATACATATTATGTACAGAAAATTCTTTGTCGCCAAAGTTAAAGTTTTCTGTTAATTTCTTTGTAATTAGTAAAAATTAAAACCTAATACCCTACTGGTGCGGAGATATTTCTCTGTTCACTTATATCAGCATCTTTTAACTATTCGACACTATTTCATTTTTACAGAAACGTTTACTATCGAAAGTTGGAGCTGCTACTTCGTGGTAGGCATGCTACTAAGTTGCTACTGAAGCTATAATCTGTTAATTTAGAAAAGGTACTTCAAAGCCCTTCTCTTCAAAAGTCTTCAAAAGCACTGTAACTTCTTCTTTGAGAAAAAATGTCGAATCGTATAATTTGCTAAAATCCCTAAATCATTCTATGCGTTGATGATGGAGCACGGTAGGATCGTAAATGAGAGGAAGGTCGCTACGATCCTTGAAGAATCTATTTTAAAGTAACAGACTATAGTACTAACTGGCTGCTCACAATTTTTAACTAATGATTTGAATTTGAATGTGTCTTCAGTATGAATTCTTTGCGATTTTAATTTAATCTTTAACATAAAGAATTTATAAATTATTGAAGGTTCTTTTGAAGGTTTTCTCGATCATATTATCATTCCATTATTCCTCTCGATTCCTTTAACAATCTTACTGTTTTAATAAACTGTTCTCTGTACGTATCAAACATGCAGCGGACCCTCTCCATGACGACCATCCGTGATTCCTAACTATTTTTCTTCTGTACAGGTGGTTGCCTTAGAGAAGCAGTGTTCAGTACCGATGTTTATTTAAGACTTTCGGAAATGAAATGTATCTTACAAGGATGATCATCTTAGAGAGAAGGTTCACTGTACAAGTACCAACAAATGAACAGCTTTGAAAACAATATTAAGTAATAAAACATTGCACATAAATGATTAAATTGCCGAATAAACATTTAAGTACAACATTTAATTTCGGCTTTTAATAAATTGATAGTTCATTCAAATAGTATTTACAAATTCACCATTTAGTAACTGAAAAAAAGCCTTCGAAGCAATAATCCTGGTATAAAATGAGTAAAGATTCTATGATATTAAATGAAAACATATTATTTAGATCAGTTTAGAAAACACCTGTTACTGTCAATTATTTACTTGTTGATCTGATAATGCAAGTTATATTTTTTAAAATTAGCTGCGTTATTTGAATACGGTAAAGCATTAAGAGAGCTAGCTTTCAAAATGGAGGAGTGATTTTGTAGAGGATTTTCAAAGAGAAGCAGTTGCGTATATTCACGGGAACGTGGGAAAAGCTCCAAAAACACAGCCATGTAAGCCAGCCTGCTCGCCTGGATTCAAATTCAGGAAGGAATATCATTATTTAAGGTTTTTTAAACACTCTATCATTGTTTGAGGCCAATTACTTAAAAATGTAAAATTAGAAATAATATCAGTCTGTATAATGGTACACTACTTTAAAATATTTGAATGCCAATATATCCATTATTTAAAGGTAAGTAAATTAGAAGTTCAGGATCAAGATAACTAATGGCAAAAAAATACGATGAAACTAATAGCCAAAATTCTGGATTTTTTTTAACTAAAGTTTGAATGAAATAAAATCGAACTGAATCACATTTGCGCTAATTTAGTCAAAATACTTATCAAAAGAACAACAAAACAAAAAAGTTTTAAACTGACCTGTAAATATCAAATTCCATAAGACAAGAAGAATCAAAAAATGAAATTCATTTTGGTCAAATAAGTAAAATCCTGCTGTTGTACAGTAGTTATGTTCCTTTTCCTTTCGTTTTCCTGCACGGAGACGTATAAAAATCTGTATTACTGCAACAGCACTATCTTTTGTAAGACGTTTTAGCTGTTTTATTTCGTATTACCTCGAAATACGTAATGTACATAATACGAACCACCTCTTCTCTCTTCGAAATTCAAACTGAATCATCATCAATAAATCTCGAAAGCTTTCGCTTAAAGGAAACTCTTAATAATACAATAATAAAGCAAGGTTTCAGCATCGTTACAAAAACGCATACAATTTACAGCTTTATAGATTGCGAAGGTCAGGATCAGATCTCCGCCGCTTTAGGCACGTGCAATTACGAAAGCTCTATTCTAAGCAGACCGCACGTTTGCTATTGATTCATTAGTTATGAGGCGTTGTCAAGAGTTGATACAAAGGCTAGGGAGAGTGAAGCAGCAGCTTTCTCAATTCAAATGAGATGACCTCAGCCGCTTACCTCAAACAATTACTGTTCTCAAATCAGCTCTGGGAAGTCATTCACTTTCATGTAACAGACTTCCTCTGTCATAATAGCAATCTTCCGCTGTAATTTGCTATGTCTTTTCGATGAGAGTTGGTTCGAAACTGAAACTAAGTTTTTATTTATTCCTTAAATATATTGATTGAAATAAAAAGTTATACGAGACAATGTTATAGCAAAGTGCATATTTATTATGTGTGTAATGATAGGAAATTAGTTTTCGCTTTGAAACCGATATTTTAATTACCCATTTCTTCTGTGTTTTTAAAAGAATGCAGAGGAACATTTATAATTAAACTATATAAATTTCAGACGTAGTGGAAAGCAGTATTATTTACAGAAAATACTAAAATAAGCAGTTCTGTCAGAATTTGTATTCAGTTTCGTAAAGCCCACCAGTATAAAAATACATCTGAAAATAAATGTATTATATTATACCGTATGATAGCAATAGACTATAAAAGAAATTCTTCGTTTCTTAATAAATCAGAGTTACGCTGGTTCGAATGTTATCCTAATGGTTCTCAAGTTCTTTGATGCTATAAAAATCTTATTTTACAGTCATGATTTTCATTTCCTTATTTAATAGTTGTTCTTTATTTAATAGTTGTAAGTTAAAAAAAAGTCTTTCGATAAAACGTATGATTAAATATAAATTAAGCAAAATTTAATTTTTTAATGTCTTTGGTTTTATCAGGAAGTTTGACGAATTGCGGGGAATTCCGACTCTATTTTTAAAGTAACAAAATTATTTAGCCCCGCTTTACCAAAAATACATTAATTAAACTGAAAGATGTAGTGGCTAACTATAAGTTCAAAGCCAAAAGTGCGGGTTCGATCTCGTGTAAGGCTTGTTGAATGTTCCAACCCTTTTCACGAGTGTTATGCCTATCCTGTGGTGCACTCTTCAAACCCCTCGGCAATGAGAAGGCGTGTAAATTCATTTGAATGGGAGAAATATTCGAAAAAATAATAAAGAAAATAAATTATGACGAAAAAGCATCAATAGTGGAGTTATTTATCAAATAAAATATAAAGGTGGAGCTTTTAGAAACTATAGACTGAAATCTAGATTAAAATTAAAACCTTTACCAAAATTAACAGATTTTCTTGAAGCATTTTAAGCTTAAACTGCTCCAAAGCATTTTATGTCTCTTACCCGAAAAAAATTTCAGGATAAGTTTGAAGGGAAATAAAGTTAAAATGATTTATAAAGAAATAAGGATTGGAAGTGAAACATTTATTAATTTCTCTTTTTCCAATGTGAAATTTGGGCTTTTCGTCGTGAGCATTCGTTTAGTTAACAAATTCTAATCTCATTTAGCAGTGTTGCTAGAGCAGTTTCAGAGCGGAACTTCGTTCTAAAAGGAAGTGTTGTTATGAAAATTTGTGACAGGAACCCATCTACAGCTCAGTTTTAAATGCAAGTGGATAACTAACGATGACATTTGTAGAAAAGATAAGGCCAACAAATTGGCTAAGGAGGGTAACTTTAAAGATACGACAGATCTTGGTGCTCATTCTTTTGTGGAACTTGCTTCAGTGCTCAGGCTCAAGATTAATTCGTCATGGAGAACTGCCGCCCTGATTGTGATTTGTATGCTTGCAAACAGCCTGGTGCCGGCTTGCTTGTGGCAGACAGCACAAAGGCCCAACCTGCATTTGCGAGATTCTGAAGAGGATATCTACATCAGAAAAAATACGTTTCCGGAGTTCATTCTCAGCACTTCAAGTGTATCTTGTCACAAGCCACTTTTTCTCAACAGACTGCCTGTTTGCACTAATAGAACTTAAATTCCAAGAAACAAGCGTGAATTTTTTGAAGGCTGCACTAACAGCTTTTTGATGCGGTTACGTTTGTATTCTGAGGCAAATGTGGTGTACTTGGTTACGGCAAAGCACTCAAGGTCTATCTATCTACCTAAGGGGAGAACTGTCTTCGTAAAGGACTTTCTAAAAAGAACGGCTCGCATACACATTACACATGGGGCAAAAACACGAAACCGCCCGTGTAGCCAGCCCTTTCGCGGGATTCGAACCTCAGAATAAATTACAGTGTTCAGAGACTTTACTCCTTGGCCGCTGGTGAACCCATATGCTGATGAAATGTTTCCTTCTTGAAATTTTGAATCATGTTATCACCTCGGCCTTTATGTTTAATTTATAGTATAAATACGTAGATATTAAATTTTATCTCAAAACGAATAAGTGTCTTTATTTCTCCTTTAGCAGAGCCTTAAAGTTTTCATCGTTTCTTGGGCACAAATAACTGTAATCAGTAATTGTTTATGGGATGTCTTGAATCTCACGAATTCGTGAACTTGATTTCATATTACTTCCAGGAAAGTCAGATAAGCCACAACAACAAAACTCTAATACCTTGAGTGATGTACCTTACATCACATTGACAAGGAATGTCATAAATTCTGTACTAAGTCAAATTTTACACACGATCTTTAAGGATTAAACAATAAGCTGCATTATTACCATTTCTTCATTCGAAGACGTAGTTTGTTTTGTTCCATACCAGCGTCGCTAAAAACCATTTGTAACATGGAACTGATGACGTTTTAGAATCGCAGATATTTTCGACTGACTAATTATTTCGAACGATATTTTTTAATTGCTCACTCAAATAATAATAATGCTATTTTTATCAATTATATTTTATGGATAATGTTAAACTGATTATTAAAAACTGATAAATGTATTTTAGGTCTTGATTTAATTTATTAATTTATTTTAGAATTAGAGTCCTTTCATTTCTCGTATAAGTGGCCCTGAAATTGTGGATGTATCTTACTATGATAGTGCCTTAGAATCGAAGAAATATGGTAATAGGTTTTCAACAATTTAAAATTTTATGAATAGAACTATGAATTTATTAATAATCTAGTTTCCTTCATCCATTACTTAATTAATATCTCCAATATAAAAAATTTCTTTCATTCTTCTTCATTTTCATTCTAAAAATTTCATTTTATTCATTTCATTTCTTCATTTTCATTCTAAAAATATCTTTCATTTTGTTGAGCCTAAAAATTGGGTTTTAAAGTCTCAGATCGAGACTATTCGACTAAAATTATTAGCTGGGTACAATGTTTAAATAGTTTTATTGTTTAATTTGACGCGGTAAAGCACACTAAGCCTATCTGTCTATGGAGAAAGATGAATTCGTAGATGATAATTTTAAAGAAAATAAGCTCATATTTGTCTTACACGTGTTCAAAACAGCCAAAATGCTTATGCAATCAGCTTCTCCGTCAAGATTCGAACCTAGAACCAAATTGCCAGTATTCAGAGAGTGTAAATATTTTTAAAACTTAATCAAGTTTAATTTTTGAAAGATGAACTGTTAAAATAATTTTTAAGTAGTATGACTTGGAGGTTAGTTGACTGGGACGACTGAAAAAGTGAAAGAGCATGACTTAGGGAATTTTTGCTTTACAAAGAAAGTATTTTTTAATACATTGATTTTCAAATAGGGGGCTTCCCCCCCGCCCCCCGAGGGAGACACGACTACATCTAAAGGAGGGCGCGGGCCAGGTGAGGAGCACTTAGCCGCTCGAACCCAGAACACTACCACATCACCACGCTGCGCTGCACTCTTGTCTTAGTTGGTTCGTCCAAACAGCGTATATGTTAACGAAAGCTTTGCCAATGCAGGAGTGGCTGCATCAGACCCCAGAGAGAAAAACATACTCCAAATTTACTTTACAGGGGTTATCTATCCAGCCTTAATACCTTTTGTGCATGCGAACCGACGGCAGATTCACCCTTAATGTCTGTTAGCTCATATGCGAAATAATAGTCGATCCGGTGTCGAAGTTGCATTTGTCAAAAGAGTTCAGTATTCAGAGAGTGTAAATATTTTTAAAACTTAATCAAGTTTAATTTTTGAAAGATGAACTGTTAAAATAATTTTTAAGTAGTATGACTTGGAGGTTAGTTGACTGGGACGACTGAAAAAGTGAAAGAGCATGACTTAGGGAATTTTTGCTTTACAAAGAAAGTATTTTTTAATACATTGATTTTCAAATAGGGGGCTTCCCCCCCGCCCCCCGAGGGAGACACGACTACATCTAAAGGAGGGCGCGGGCCAGGTGAGGAGCACTTAGCCGCTCGAACCCAGAACACTACCACATCACCACGCTGCGCTGCACTCTTGTCTTAGTTGGTTCGTCCAAACAGCGTATATGTTAACGAAAGCTTTGCCAATGCAGGGGTGGCTGCATCAGACCCCAGAGAGAAAAACATACTCCAAATTTACTTTACAGGGGTTATCTATCCAGCCTTAATACCTTTTGTGCATGCGAACCGACGGCAGATTCACCCTTAATGTCTGTTAGCTCATATGCGAAATAATAGTCGATCCGGTGTCGAAGTTGCATTTGTCAAAAGAGTTCAGATTTCTGAGATACCGTTCTGTGTGAAATCGGTCTACACAAGTTACGTGTACTTTTATTGCGAAAATAAATTGTCGACTTATTAAGTTATTTTTTTTTTCTTCGTCATGAGTTCGAAGAATAAACGCAAAATACGATGAGGATATATGTTTTGTTTCTACAAAAAAAAATAGTGTCGACCAGCTGCAAGGTGTTAGTTGTTCCGAAGTATTAAGTAATGATACTATGAGACCTTCTCCTTTGAAGCGATTGTCGACAAAATCGTAGCGTGGTAAAAACAAGCCGAAGAAGTTTTTTTGCTGCAAAATATGCAAATGTGAAATGTCTGAAATTAGATAATATTGGATCCTTTGCTTAATTATCTGAGAAAGCTCTTAACCTTCTAATGAGTTATCTCTAATCATCGCAAAGGCCAAGAAAAATCATATTATCGTAGTGTCAAACTTTGCCTGTTGGAAGCAGCTGATATTGTTCTTGGACTAGTAAGTAAGCAAAAGCTTTCTGACAACAAGATTTTCTGACAAAAGCTTTCTGAAATATCGCTTTCTGACAACATTGTGAAACGTCGCATTGATGATATGGCTAAAGGCCTAAACAATCAGTTAGCCCAGGCCGTAAAAGAATCAGAATTTTTCGCAACATAGCTGGACGAGAGTACAGATATTGCAAAATGTTATCAACTATTAGTTTTCATTCGGTTCATACAATATGAAACAATTAAAGACGAGATACTGTTCCCTACAGAGTTAACGACTATTTCAAACGCAATTCATATAATGACAGAAATCTCTGAATTCTTTTCCGAGTATGAACTGTCATGGCAAAAGCTGATAGCAGATCCACAGATGGCGTCCATCAATGCTTGGATTTCAAACAGAACTCGTACAGTTGGTCAGAGAAAAAACAACCTAATTTTACAGCTATTCACTGTGTTATACACCATCAAGCCTTGGACGCTAAGATATTTCCAAAAACAATTTTAAAGTTTTTTTTTAATTATGCATCAAAATTGTTAATCACGTAAAAAAGAGTGATTTAAATACTCGACTTTTTACGGCTTTATACTTTTGTGAAGATTTGGGAACAAAACATAAAGCACTAGAGAAATAAACACTGATAGGAACATAAAACACTGATTTGGAAACAGAACTTATTTCATACGTAAGTGCACTGGCTTTCAAAAGGAAATGTATTAGCAAAATTATTTGAATCTCGAAATGAAATGATTCAGTTTTTAGAAATTCGAAATCAAACTGAACTGTGTGTGGAATTCCACGTAGGCACAATAGGAAATGAAATAGCAGACCGAAAAACAAAAGAAGCAGCGAACAGTTCCTATTGAACCCATAACCATACCTTACCCAATTTCTTATTTAAAATCAAATTTAGAAAAAGATCTTTTATCACTTTAGAATGCAAAAGGGTTACAAGAAGAAATAGGTAGAAGAATCTTTAAATTCATATCTATTCCAAAGACACACTTTATCTCAACTAGTCGAACCATAACATTTGTTTTAAGAGCCCATGGTCCTTTTGCATCATATCTACATCGTTTTAATTTACATCACACAGATAAATGCACATGTGGAACTACAGGAACTATCGATCATTATATGTTTGCATGTGATATAACCAAAGATTTACATTTTCAACCATACACATCAGAAAATGCCAAACTATAGTTCAAACAACTACTAAAAAGTAACATCCTTAACAAAAGCTCCGAATTCCTAATAAACTATTTATCAATAAACTGCGACAGTTTAAAGGCAGCATAAATACCTTTGCTTTATCATATAACTATTCAATAAAATATTATTATATATTTACTTAATCAAAAGTAATTATTATTTTACCAAAATGTAACCCAAAACAACTATTATGTTATTAATAGGCAACTGCTATGTTGTTGGTATATTATTGATATTATTGTTATGTTATTGATCTTATTATGTTAACCAAATTATGAATACTGTTGTTATTATATAAATATTAAAAACTTTATAATAAATAGCAGATAGTGTATGGCTCCATGTAATAAGCAATGAAGCTGATAAGTCGCCATGACGGTGGAGCTGCTTATTTCGTAGTTTCCTGTCCTGTCCTGTCCTGTATATGGAATTCCGAAAGCCAAGTGTTTAAGTTGTATTGCCGCATCTATCAGACATTTTCGATTCGTTGAACTCATTGAACTTACAATTACAAGATGGAGATTAGAATATAATTTATCGTCGGGATACCATGATGTCAAATTGCAAATCTGGGAACACGTTCCCAGATTTGCAAACTAAACTCTAGGAATTACAAGTGAACTGGCATTTTACATTACTCTGGAAATTGCAAACTACGTTCCCAGAGTTTAGTTTGCAATTATTCCTGCTTTCTCATATTACTTGGAATCCCGGAAGAAGGGCGCTTAGTATCAATATCCTTAGTTTTTAAGGATACTGATACTAAGAATAAAATGCTAAATAATTTGCAGCACCTCACTGATGAATTGAAATGTTACTTCCCTAGCTCATGTGATAAAAATATTTATAGAATGGTAGAATATTTATAGAAATAGAGCTACCAGAAACACTACAAGAGGAAGGTTTGGAAGTCAAAAATGATTCTGCAGCCAAATATAATTTTGAGGAGATGGATAATCCATTATTTAGGATAAATAAAGTATGGATAAAATAATATATATAAATAAAATAATATCATAAAG
>KK114330.1:365380-392196 GCA_000611955.2 Stegodyphus mimosarum
TTTTGGTGCGGCCGATTGCAACCAAAATGCGAGGTGCACGTCTACATGTTATAGCAACCCTATATAGAAAATTTCAACGTTCTGAGGCTACTCATTTTTGAGTTATGCGAGATACATACATACATACGTACGTGTACGTGCGTACGTACAGACGCCACGAAAAAAATCTCTTCAGCATCCATTTTAACTTTCGTCAAAAACTGAAACTACTAAGCATAAACTACTAAGTACAGTTAAAACAATTAAAAAAACAAATTTTACAATTAAAATTACAATTTGTACGCAAAAACCAGCTAATAACTTGAATGATAATTCCAGAATGAATCAAGCATAATTTAATTCGCGATAATAAAAGAAGACGTTACTTCGTTGTTGCAAAGCTTAGTTTCTCTAGATGGCAACAAATCCACTATTCTACTAAGCTTCAAGTGTAAACAAATATGGCCGCGATCATGACCAGAAACTAGGCTTAGCCGCACTTAAAAAAACTTTTAAAATGTTGATAATTCCACAATTATTGCACGCAGGTTAACTAAGGGCATAAAAGTCTTAACCGAAAGATAAGAACAGCATAATTCAATCATTTTCAAAGCAAAAAATGCACAATTTACAATTTTATAAGAATAAAGAAACTGAGCTTACTGAGCCGAATAACAGAGTGCATATATATATACATATATTTATATACTTTTGGTGTGGTTGATTGCAACTAAAATGCGAGGTGCACATCTACATGTTATAGCAGCCCTATAATACAAAATTTCAACGTTCTGAGGCTTTTTGTTTGAGTTATGCGAGATACATACATACGTACGTACGTTCGTACACTGTAAAAAAAAATCTGATGTGTACACCACATGACTTCCTTGTACGGAATATTAAATTATACGCAATTTTCCTGCATTTCATTTAAACATATTGAATTAACAGTTAACGAATTTTGAATTAAACTTACTTCGTCGATACCGCATAAACCACAATCGAATAAATGCATTCTTTAAAGTTCACTATAGGCGCTAGGTTCTTTTAACAGCGTTAATTTCATTCATTTTATAACTCAGAGTGCGCAAATATTATAGCAGCTGAAGAATTACCACAAGTTCTATTCAAATACTATAATAAATCTAAAACGATTTATAAAAGAAATTAAACAAATGAAAAAGAAACAGCTTTCCGCAGACGATTCAGCGCTGCTTACCTAATGCGCATGCGCTACTTATTAATTCAGTTCTTATGTCGCGGTAAGGCAAAAATACATAAAAATTCGAAATATTTTCATTAAAAATTGAAAGATATAGAAAAAAAAATAAAACACCAAATACAGTTAAAACAATTTTTACAATTAAAACTACGATTTGTAAGCAAAAACCAGCTAATAACTTAAATGATAATTCCAGAACGAATCAAGCATAATTTAATTCGCAATAATAAAAGAAGACGTTACTTTGTTGCTGCAAAGCTTAGTTTCTAGAGATTGGCAACAAATCCACTATCCTGCTAAGCTTCAAATGTAAACAAATATGGCCGCTATAATAACCAAAAATTAGGCTTAGCCGCACTTAAAAAAACTTTTAAATTGTTGATAATGCCGCAATTATTGCATGCAGGTTAACTAAGGGCATAAAAATTTTAACCGAAAGGTAAGAACAACATAATTCAATCATTTTTAAAGCAATAAATGCAAAATTTACAAACTTATAAGAATAAAGAAACTGAGCTCACTGAACCGAGTAAGAGAGTGGATATGCATATATTTATATACTTTTCGTGCGGCCGATTGCAACCAAAATGCGAGGTGCACATGTACATGTTATAGCAGTCCTATATACAAAATGTCAGCGTTCTGAGGCTAGTCCTTTTTGAGTTATGCGAAACAAATACATACGTACGTACGCACAGATGCCACGAAAAAAATCGCTTCAGAATCCCTTTTGAAATCTTATTAGGGAAAAAGAGTCCTTTATTCTGTCCTTACGTTTAGATATTACGCAAAAACATCGTTAAATTGCAAGTACGTGCGTACGTACAGACGCCACGAAAAAAATCTCTTCAGCATCCATTTTAAATTAGTTTTATAATTATTTGGGGGTAAAAATTGTTATTTATTCTGTCCTTACGCACTGATGTCCCTCCAAAACATTGTTAAATTGCATTCGATAGAGGTCAAAATAGTTATTTTCGTTGAAATATGGTAACCGAAATTTTTCGCGATTTCAATACTTCCTTTTTACTTCGTACAGGGAAGTAAAAAGGAAAGGAAAATAGTTTGCCATAAATTAAGAAGTTCGCCAAGTAAATTATTCTTGGCACAAACCGACAAAAATGCCCCAAGATGAATTTTTTAATTTCTCCCTAAATTTCGCATCAAGTTTTACAAAATTTAATATTTAGGCATAATTTGGATCGTAGAATCGAAATATAGAAAACCATTGGCATGGTGTTTCAGAAAAAGTCCGGTTTTGTGTCAGAATACCATTGTAAAATAATGCTATGTATAAATCTAATAATCTAAGTCGCGATTTCGAGACATGAAAAACGCAACTTGAATTTTGTCGATCGGCCCAGTAGAACGGGAGACATCGAACTGTTTCCCTCCAGCATTTTTTTTCCGCAGTGTGCATATACGGAGAAAAATGAGAAGCTCTAAATCGATTAAATATTCTGAATATTTTCTATCTGCAGTATAGCAACTGACCACCTTCATTTAATTTAAGTTTCAGTTGTTGTTAGTTATCAATTTTGGAAAAACATATGAGGTTTATTTGAAAAAGAGAAGGAAATTTCTTTGTGGAAGACCCTCGAAGAAAGTAACTGGCTGGTAGTTATGTTGCACGAGAGACAAATCATTACAGGATGATAATTGTGGGAAGAATAATGGGTATTTGTGTATTAATAGGGATCTCAAAATGGTTTCACGAAAGTTAAGAACGACGAATGTCATAAACTGTCAAACATGGTTTAATTTTAGAACATCAATTAAATAATCGATTAAGGGATTAAATCAAATCACGTAGCAATTATTTTTCTAAAAGGATAGAGGCTTTTATGAATGAAGTTCAAAGTGAAACATTATTTAAAGAGAAAAATCACAAAATACCCATGCAGTTAGCTCAGTATTAAACACGGAGAAATGCGTATTCCTAATTCATAGAAAATTTAAGCTACGTAAATAATTTTGTTTGCAAATTTATGTTGTACTGAGCACTTGTACGAAGTACGTTATACGGAACAGTGTGTATTCGTGATTTATGAAGGTTTAATGCTATACATAATTCTATTTTGCATTTTATATTTATTCTGTTAACGGCATTTACTTTATCGTCAAAATCGGTCATTGTAAGCATCCATTTAGCAGTCTAGATTATTAAATGGCAAATAATGAAGTAAATATTACTTAAGGACGGTAAGAACAAATTAAACCTTTCAAAAACCGATGTTTCAATTTTTATTTTAAAACATAAAGTGAACATTGCTTATTTAAAAAATATATGACAATTCCAGATTTGTACTACCAAATACTTGTAAATTAATATAAAGAATTTAATTTAAGACAGATATGCCCCCTTTTTGAAGACACATTTTACAAAATGTATCTTTAAATATCTTTTGATTGAAATTTATGAAAATTTTTCCTGTATCTTTTAAACAGCTTTTAACTGAGATTTATGTTTCCTAATTAGTATGCTCTGTTTATGTCATTGGTGTTATGCATAAACACTTTTGTTCAGAATTACGTCTATTGGGGGGGGGGGAACTTTTCAGGGTATTTACTCCCAGGAGTATTCATTTTTAAGCATATCCATCGATGGACCAAGGCTGTTAAAAATAGGTTCATTGGTATACATTCGTTGAAAATGGGAGAGAAGATTTTAGTTACATGTTTTAAAGACGAAGCGCTCAAAATTTCAAGGATTAATATACATGTACAATACAACATGCAAGCAGCTTCGAAGAATCGACAAATTCCATTACTCAAAGTTGAAACAATCATTTATAAAAGCACTTATGAACCAAGAATCTCCAAAA
This sequence comes from Stegodyphus mimosarum, assembly GCA_000611955.2. Taxonomy (NCBI): domain Eukaryota; kingdom Metazoa; phylum Arthropoda; class Arachnida; order Araneae; family Eresidae; genus Stegodyphus; species Stegodyphus mimosarum. The sequence goes on from KK114330.1 coordinate 369,407, forward strand.
GACAAAATAAAAGTAAACAAGTAACTGAGCAGCGGTCATCATAACAGGATTATGGTGCAAGAAAGTTAAAAAAAAAGGCTTTAATTTGTTTGATAGAGCAGTATTTTTCGTTTTTCACGTTTGTTCAATACAAATATTTTTCAAAATTTAAGCACATTTTTATAGATTTATATCCATTAAATAATCCGTAAATTTTGTTTTGTAATGTAACTTGCTTCAATGTAATGAGTGGATTTATTAAATGTTTCTACAAGAAATAAGGAATTATTAAGCCACTGATTTTGTTTACAAATATGCTACATTACTTAATCCGATTGCTTACATTATCTTACGCTTTATCCGGAGGTTTTCCTTTCACTAAATTAATTAAATTGTCATGCAAAATTGGAAGATCAAGTAAGGATGTGGCATTTTATACTGTAAATTCTCATTTATGTTTTAAGAACTTTAAAAAACTTATATTTTTAGAGAATTCAGAATTAGAATTATTCATTTAGGTTACAAATTATATACTATTTTTGTTGTAATATTTCCAAATTACATTTTTATTTGTTGTTTTATATGTTAAGATATGAGAAAGTTCATGAACAAAATGACGGACCATAATAAAACTTAAAGGCTCTGTCCTTGAAAAAAAAAATTTTCTTTTCTTATTGGAAAAGCCGATATTGTATATATTGTGTAAAATTTATCTTCATTTGCTAACGTTCTAATGCTTTTTTTCAAAAGGCTTGCTGTTGACAAGCCTTTTTCTCTTTAAAAGAGGGGAATATGTAAGAAAAAAATACGAAACTTAAAATTACTAACTCTAATTTGGCAACGTCTTCTTTCCTGAAATCTAAACTGTACACTAGAAAACTAACCCACATTCTATCATTTGAAATGCCGTAAAGCTCTTGTCCAACAGCAGTTCAAAGTTTAAACAGAGGTTTCAGATCTTTTATATGGCCCTTTGCTGAAATTCGCAGCTACTTCTTCACTCGGTCTTTCTCTGCTGGCGCGTGTCTCCTTGCTTCGCTGTATTTTCTATTGTCTCGACATTTGGTGTTATATATAAAATGTGGTGTGCTATATAAATCAAAAACATATGCCCTAAAAATTATTCTTTAAGAAAACAAATTTATGTAATGAATATACAGCTATTCGTGGTTTCTCAATTTCTATCCATCTATCAAGCATCCTATTTGTATCCCAGCAGCATCTCTACCAGGACTGCAAAAAAGTTGGTGTCTTCTCTTCGAAGTCATGTCTAAGGAAAATATCATATTATGTATAAATATATATATATAGAGAGAGAGAGAATTTAATGGACATTTGTATTTAATACAATTTTTTCAGCAATTTATTTAAAATAATACCATAATTCAATAGAACTTGTTTAATACGTATATTAATTATCGTATTTAATGCAGTTGTATAAGTAATTTATAAAAAATAATAACATATATAAGCATATTGGAAACTTGTATTAATTACTTTACTTTATATACTTTTGTTAGCAATTAATTAAAAAAAATATATAAACATAATGGAAATTCGTTTTTAACACTTTTTCTGATGAACAGAAACAGTAGGTGCTTTTAACGTTGATGGAAGACTGAAAACAGTAAACATAAAAGTGTTTACCAAGAAAACCCACTATATTGACACAATGCAAGTACGAAAAATCAGCTAAATAGTTATTCGTTTGTTTCTAGTACATGTGCAGATCAGTAACTGCTTGTTTTTCTCACATGAGTGTATTGGTAAATGTTTGTTTCTCGTCATTGCGCAAATACGCCAAATAAACATTTTCTCCAAGGCCGCTACAGCAGACAAGCATCTAATGCTTTACATATCATTTTCGAAAGCTAAATAAAACGTCACATATACACAATAAAACGAATAATTTTTATTTAAGTATAAAATCATAATTAATGAGTTAAAAAAAAGCGCACCACGTTTAAGTAATTTAAATTCTAACTGAAAAAATTCAAAAGTATGGATGATCGAAAAGTGAAGGACACCTTTATATGACATGATAAATAGAGTTTTACCTCCTGTACTTTAGAAATCCTAACATTTCAACATAAATTATAATAAAATGAAAAGGGAATCAAAAGTTCATTACGTAAAAAACTAATTTAACTACTGTACATCACGAAATGTAAATTGTATATATAAGGGCAATTTTCCCTGGTCGCCTGAGTCGACTATGCATCTTCCGGCTACGATTTTTGTTCCTTCTTCTACTTTTATGCGGAACTAATTAAGGAATACAGATAATATAATTTCGATATTTATAAATAACGATAGGTCACAGCGTTTAGACAATAGATGTTTTCATTAGCAGTATTGCAGCCAGTGACAAATATTGTTGCGTTTTACGGGTTCGTGGATTTCGCGGATGATAACACTTGACGGATGATAAAAACGCAATTTATTCGCCAGTAAGCACTGTTTTACACAGGACAGCTCAAAAGACACGTTTACACTAGTCGAAAAACAACTACAAACATGTTCAAACAAATCAGCAATACACTCTTCAGGCTATAACGGTGACGACAGCTTCACCGCAAACAATAAAGTACATCTCTCGACTCGGTCGATCGCTCTCAAGCTTGTCTCTGCACTCAAGACCTACTACTCTATTGAATTCAAGATATCCCTACTCCACGTATAGGCAGTGTATATAGCTTTAACTTATGTTCGAAAATGTTCTCGGAAAAACCCCTAAGAATGTTTTCTAGAATGTTCATGCTCCGTCTATGGCTTATCGCCAGTTTTGTCGCCAAATGGGCGATTTCGCACTAAATCTGGCAACCCTGCCTTTCCTGCCACTTTCTGACAACCGTAACCCCGCTTTGCAAGAAACTATCTTACCGGGTCGCCCAACCGGTATAGTGGTCAGCGTCATTGACTGTCGTGTCGAAGGGTCCGGGTTCGGATCCCGGAGAAGGCATGGATGTTTGTAAATGTATAGTGTCGGTGCGGCATGGCGGCATTTTAAATATGCGGGGAGCCGATAGTCCTCTCATGTGGTTTGGTGGAAGGGGAGAGCGATAGGAGACCCTTGGACCCGTACCCCCGGGGTGCTCTCCATCAAAATTGGGAGCGGAACTGAGCCAAATCGCATTGTCACCTGTTAGGTACTCAAGGCTGTTGGCAACGGCAGGCGTAATCTAGCGCTCCTTGCCAAGAGGAATTTCGTGGACTTGGGCTGACTACATCAGACGAGTGAGCATAAACAACAACAACAACATCTTACCGTAGCTGGGCATTTTGCAACAGTATTTTTCAGAAGTTCATAACTTTTTCTGTAGCATTACATTATTAAATTATACGCTGTTTTAGCTGAAAAGATGTTAAGATTCAACGTGTTCCACAATGATAATTCATTCTACTTGCTACAGTATTTTTAGTCCAAAGGTAGCAATTTGCGCTGAAGAACTATTAATTGCGTCGGTTCGCTTTGCAAATCGTTGCAACCGAATATTATCGCCCTGTGTGAGCCATCAAATTTTGAATAACTCAATCTTTTACCACATGTAGTCATCTGGAAGCCCAAATTTAGAATTTGAAATTTGTTTTATTATAGATTTAATATTTTGTAACACTTTAACGAATTTGCGATTAACAAACTCGACGATCTCAAAGCGAGCAATGGCAACACTGTACGAAAAAAAAAATATCTTCAGCGCTCGAGATTGTGTATCGAATATTCTAAAGCTGTGCTCATTTTAAAATTATTTTGAGATATTGCTGTTGAATTGAATTTTATGGTTTAAGTGCAAAGAACATGATATTGTTACGTTTTTCTCTTCAAGGGTTCGTGGATTTGGAGTGAATAACGACGGCGACACTTGATGAAGTATTAAAACACACTTTATTGGCCAGTATTTTACAAGGCAGCTCCAAAATCGCGCTTTGAAACCCCGCTTAAATCGTCGAAGAACTACTATAAACACGCTGAGACAATCAGCGACACAGCCTTCAGACTATCAGGCTGTAACGGTGCAGACAGCTTCACGGCAAAGCACAGAGTACAGCTCCCGACTCTGCTCAGTCGTTCTCGGAACTCCACGTACTCTCGAGACTGACTCTCCACGCTAGAACTCGCGATGCACTCGACGATACACTAGAGTACAGCTCTCGACTCGGTTCAGTCGTTCCCGAAGCTCAACACACTCTAAGATAAAACTCGACGATGCACTATCTCGCGATACACTAAGAAACGCTCTCGATGTAGTCAAGGACCAACTAGACACTCGCTTACTGACTGACTATCAGCTCGCTAGACAAAACGCCAACTCACTCTCCGCGTACCAGCAGGGTTATATAAAACTTTTGGCTTGTATTCGAGAACGTTCTGGGCTAAACCAGGAAGAATTCGTTCTAGAAGGTTCTCCATGCGTCTATGGCATATAGCCAATTTTGTCGCCAAATGGGCGATTTCTCGCCAAATGTGGCAACCCTGCCTACCATTTTATGGCAACCCTAAACCTGCTTTGCGGGAAGCTATCTTACCGCGTCTGGACATTTCGTAACTATATTTAATAAATAAAATAACGTACAGAAAGTTAAAAAAACGCCCCTTTGGGCGTAATGTAAAATCCGAAGGTTTTTCAGATTTTTCAAGGTGAAACGTATTTTGAAATACAATATATTAAAATCCGATGCGTCATTTATAACCATCCTCTATTATAAAAACTATAAAATGCACGTATGCGTAATAGTCCATTTTTGTTTTATTTCTTTTTTCTATCGTCGTGAAAAAAATTGCCTCCACAATTTTTAGAGTATTTCAAAGACAAGAAGTAAATAATAGTACATTTATTACCAAAACTGTTATAATCGAACTCGGTTAACTCGCATTTAAAATTAAGAAAAATGTTCACTTTCCATCAAAAATGGCCTAAAATGTAAAAAACTAATTCTACCAAAAAAGAATCTACATCTTTCGAAAGCTACGCGATTTTTAATTTCTGCTTCAATCACAAGGGCTATTGTTAGTAATAAACGTAGTAAAATTTATTCAAAACTCCACTGCATAAAAGAAAAAGAGTTGTGTAAATGCAGATACCTCATATATGTATAATTAATTGTAAACAGGAAGCAAAAAGCGGATACAACCTGAAAATTTTCCTACAATTTTTGGCAAGCGGTAACAACTATATAGAAAACTGCTCTGATTTTTCTCGCAAGGGATTAAGAGTTAATACGAAATTTTGTCATTATTTAAACAGATAGCAAACGCTTTAACTTACTCGAAATTTAAACTGATTATAATCGAAAGTTAGATCTGCTTACATAATAGAGTTCTTTAAAGTTAAACCCTTTATTACATGATTTGTTTAAGCTAGTTTCTCTGTTTGTTTGGGGTAAAACCTAGGAATTGATATTCGACAGTTTTCTACTGATCTAATTACTATTATTATTTTTTAAATTTTTTGCGATGTTTTTCAATCAAGAATTTTTTGAAATCATATGTAGATTTTGTTGCTTTTTATTTTCATTTTTCGATTTATTTTTAGCCCAAAGTGTGTCAGCCCGGAAGGGCTATTAATTTCGTTTTGTCATTCTGCGTTGAAAACTTTAAATGTCCGTTCCAGTTTTCAAATTGTTGCCATCAAGTATTATCGCCCTGTGTTATATTTAAAGAAATTAAATAATTAAGAATCTGCATAATTGTATATATGTTTCTCGCACTGTACGGTAAAACAACTGTACCTAGAGGCATCAAATTTTGAATAACGTACCTCTCCACCCGAATATGGGCATCTGGAAGCCCAAATTTGGAATTTGTTTTATTATCTGTTTCATATTTTGTAAAGCGTTTATGAGTTTTTGATTAAGAAACTCAATGATTTCAAAACGAGCAATGGTAACACCGTAAGAAAAAAAACATTTTTTGTCTCCAGACTGTGAAACTGTGTATCAGAAATTCTAAAGATATACTCTTTTTAAGTATTTTGTGATATTAGTATTGAATTGAATTCTATGGTTTAAGTATGAAGAACATGATATTTAATAATCAAAGGTAACACACAAAACATTAAAAAAGGCACCCCTTTGGGCATAATATAAAATCTGAAAACTTTCAGGTTTATTATTATTATTATTATTATTATTATTATTATTATTATTATTATTATTATTATTATTAGCCCAAAGGGCGTTAGCTCAGAAGGGCTATTAATTTCGTTTTGGCATTTAACATTGGTTCACAATAAATGTCGGTTCACTTTTCAGATTGTTGCCACCAAATATTAGAGCCCTATATTACATTTAAAGAAATTAAATAATGAAGAATCTACATAAATGTATCTATGTTTCTCGCACTGTGATAAAACAACGGTACCCAGAGACAACGAATTTTAAATAACGTACGTTTTCACCCAAATAGGGGCATCTGGAAGCCCAAATTTGGAAATTGGAATTTGTTTTGTTATCGATTTCATATTTTGTAAAGCATTTATGAGTTTTTATTTAAGAAACTCAAAGATTTCAAAGCGAACATTGGCAACACTGTACGGAAAAAAAATTATCGCCAGGGAGGGAGTTTGTGCATCAGAAATTCTAAAACTATGCTCTTTTAAATATTTTGTGATATTGCTGTTTAATTTAATTTTATGATTTAAGTGCGAAGAATATGTTTAATAAATAAAGGTAACACACAAAACGTTAAAAAAACGCCCCTTCGAGCGTAATATAAAAGCTGAAAGCTTTCGGATTTTATATTACGCCCAAAGGAAAGCTTCTAAAAGCTTTCAGATTTAAAATTTTTTTTATTATTTTTATTTATTTGTTTAATTTATCGTTGAATGTTCTCACATATTCTTGCTTGTTAACAGACTAATAATCTCATAATTTTCATTTTGCTGTCATCAGACTTGCAAAAAATTAACTTTGTAATTGAAAGTTTTCATAATTTATAACGAAAATAACGAGTTTTAACGGCTTCTGAAAATGTTCGAACTTTTTAGTTATTGTCCAGTTGGCGAAAATGATGTATTTTTAAATAAAAAAAATAATCTTTCATTGCCAGTTAACTCAGATTTTAAGTGAAGAGGAGATCAACTTTCTAAATCAAACAGTGTTCGAATGAATGCAAACTTATGACATTGAATACACGGAAAAGAACTTCGAAACAAAGGTGATATCACATAATTTGCTATTACACTGATTAAAAGGAATAATTATTAGATTTATCCGAGGCTTTACTGCGCAAATAGAATGAGGAAACTTGCAGCCGTTGTTTGCAAACTTGTAGCCGTCGTTTCAACACACTTTATCTCTGGAGCAATTATGGAGATACAATACCTGATTCGCATCATTATGGCACAATATGCACCTTCTTGTAAGTTTAGCACATCTTAAGACAATGGATGATATGTAGAAGCGGAAAAGACAGGCAAGTGCAAAGCGAGTGAGAAAATGATATATTTAGACTAAAAATTGGGAAATATAAGTAAAATATTTACGGTTCTTAACTGAAATCTTATTCAGTGATTGGAGAAAAGGTATCTGCATTACTACGTTGTGTAAGATCTTATAATGCCAATTTATTTTAAAATGACGTTCTTTAAATTGATGTATTACAAACAGTAACTATTTTTAAGAAAGAAATGGTAAAAAGCCAAATTAAAATGAAGAATAAGAGGGCCTACTATCTATTAAAATTAGAAATTCGATTTCACATTCTTATCTTATATATATATATGACGAAAACTGGAAAATTATAATTCATTTCTAGTGCTTATAATTAAAATCATGTATCATAAATGTTTTTTTAATATATTTTTCATTTATATGACCTTAGCTTTTCTTATATCATGCTTTAATGATTTAGTAATTTGACATCATCTATCACATGTTTCTCCAACAGCGGGAATTACATACTTTCAAGGGAAATGCGGTCAAACTTTTATTCAGCTGTTCAGCATTTAGCCTTAGTTTATGAATATGAAATAAACTACTTTTACTCAAGTTTCGATATTTATCAAGATTTCCTATATTTTTGTTGTCTAACTAATAAAACACGTTAAAAACTAACCTAAATCTAATTAAATGTATACGTGTTTTTCAAGTTTGGGGAAAGAGATTGGGAATGAACTTCTAACAGTGGTGAAAAAAAAATACGAACTTGTATATGCCAAGTTCGTATTGTCGAACTTGTATATTGTCTAAAAATGTATATGTAACAAAATGTAAGTCATAGCTTTATTTCTGGTCGTTCAATAGGTCGTTCCTAAATTTTTATAAAGTCTAAAAAAATATCACATGATTTACCCGTTTTTCTCATAAGGTCGTTAAATTTACGAGTAGGTTTCCCAGCTCATTTTTATACCTATTTTATGTCGGCTTTATGGAAGCTATGCTTTCCGTCACGGAGGAAAACTTCCAGTTTTCCTTTAATTTGCATATTTAACAATAGACTATTCCCTTTTATTATCGTTCAGTTTCGTGAATTTGCACAGCACTAATACACGAGTTTTAAAAGGAGCGCACTAAGAAGCTCATTATATCTCACTATTCATTACAACAAGGATTCAGTAATGCTTGAAATCACAAGTGGAATCTATATCCTCCTTATTAGGAAATACAATTTTGAAGTCTGAAATTATACTTCTTGGCTTTTTCGGTGCTGATTCAGGCAGAGAAAATTTATACTTAGAATTACCTGGGATTCAAATTTAATCTCACTATTAAAGCCACATATTATAAAAACAGGAAATTTTCAGAAAAAATATTTAACAATAAAGGAGCATGGACAATGATTAATCACACTGTAAATATTTGCTACATCTCACGCAATTTCGTACATATTAAGATCATTGTTTATACCTCATCTAAATTTGAATTTCTGTTAAATTTATTTGCAGTTAAAATATTATTGCCACCTGGAAGTAGATTATATTTTTTCACTAGAGAAGGTAATAAGAATTATGATTCCAAACTTACAAGCCGTGTAAGAAACTATGATCTCCTGAGCATACAGACCTGTAAGGAAGCATTCAAAAGGTGGTATTGCTACCAGAATTGGCAAAAGGCGTTAAAAGTCACTAGCTCCGTTCACACTTGTGGGACAGGATTAAAGCCATAGCCTAACAAAGCTTAGTATACCAGCTTTATAGAAGCTTATTATGCCTGCTTGAAGGGCAGCTAACTCGGCAAATTGATTGGCCAGGCGTCAGTTCGTGTTTGCTTCTCTCTGACTGGTTAGTTCTTGTACTAAAGTTAGCAGTTAGAGTATTTAAATAAGATCCGTATACCAGTTTTCCATGAAACAGCATTGGCTGGTTGCCTAGCGATAGAAGTTCAGCTACCATCATCTCAAACTTCCTAAGCAACCAATGAACATATTCTACAACCAATGAACATATGGAACATCTTCCTAAGCAACCAATGAACATATTCTACCATGCAGGGTAGCAGTGATTATTACCTGCGTAGCGCTCTATTAGAATATTGAGCAACGTTCCTAGATGACTACGTAAGTACATCCATCTCAAGCACTTTTTTGCTTGTTTTAATGAACGATTCCAAAGTTCGATTCAGTTGAAGTGCCTTTCTAATAAAAATCTATTCTGTAATAAACCTAAGTACCTTGCTGTTGTTTCTAGTGGGAAACAACGGCAAGGAAATAGTTGAAGTTGACATTAGAGCTATATTTCAACTTAAAACTGCATATTAATTGTTTATGATAACCTCAGTTTTTAATCTAGCATTTATACAACTGCTAGGACGTAAGAAAATGTATAAGCTCCTTTAAAGTATTCTATAAAGCCTTCAAAATCTGCACGACGGCATATTAATCAATATTTGCATTAGTATTCTCGCGCATTTATCATTCCTCAAAACGTAATTAACAGTAACATTAAGTAAAGGTTACTTTTAGAGCAGGAAAGCATGCAGAAAGGAGAGAGGTAACCATGGAGGTAGGAAGTAAGAGGAGAGGCCTTAACTGGATTTCCCCATTCACTGCTTTGAAGCAGTGGCGATCCCTTTGTGGAGACCAAACTATTCAGTGACTTACCATTAAGATGAATGGGTTTTGACATCATCAGATGTAAACATTTTGTAATTACGTCCTAGATATACGCATTAATGTATACATTTTCTTTTTCTGCAATATTTCAGAATTTTAAGTTGTAGAGACATTAGGTTATTTAGTAGCAGGAGACATGAAAAATATGCAATTCCTTCGCCGGGAATCGAACCACGGACCTCTGAAATACCGGCTCAGTGTGCTGACCATTACACCACGAAGGCACGCTAAGAATGTGGGAGATATACCTTATAAAGTATGTGAAAAGAATGCATTTTTAAATAACATTCCATTCTGAACGGAATTAGATGCTATACTGTTTCCAGAACAGTTTAATTTGAATGAAATATTTTCACAAGTTTATTTAATTATATTAGAAAAAAATTAAGGTAATTCAATTTTATTCAGTTAAGGATTACAAAAGGTAAGATCAAAGTTTATTGTATTATTAATTTTAAAATTACGTATTATTTCTTTTCTATTTACGGAGTTTCTTCCTAAAATACTTTCTCAAATATGACGTTTAGCTTCTGAGGCATCTTTTAAATCGAAAATCTGAGTCAATTTATAATTAATGCTCTGCTCGGTTCATTTCAAATTACAGCACTTTTTATTTTAATGGTGAAATATGTTAAGTATTGGTGCGGATTTCCGTGTACTTAAAATTTTATGAATATTTCTGAAAGGGAATTAAAAAAGGATTCTTTTTGGATATTATTTAAAACTTGTAACTGAGTTAATATTAAGCGTAAGAAAATAACTTTTTAATACTTATCAGATTTTTTTTATCCTTAATTTCAACAACACATATTCTAAAAACTCTTCTTTACTACTTCCTTAAGAACGCATCTCATAGAATTTGCTTTACAAATACCTTTTAACAGATTGTTTTCCAGCGCGAACAATTCTTGCTTAAATAGTTTTAGAAATGGATTTGTCAACAGAATTTCAATTTATGTTTACAATTAAATGTTAAGTTTATTATATGTTTAGATAATATTCATAATCGTGATAAATATAATAACTAGATTTCTTCACAATAACTTTCACATGAGTTTATGAATGAGTAAATCCTTCATTTCCAAATACATTTGTAAATAATTTAATAAATATTAAAGTATTTTGTTAAAGACAGATACATGCTTTTTGCAAGTATATGCATAAATACCCATATATATTTAATATTTTTCATTTTCTGCGTGTGCAAATCTTTAATTTCTGTACATTCTGTGCTGTTGCAAGTTATCGAAAAATAACCAAGAAGCGATTTTTGAGTAAATATCACTAAACTACACAAATTTCTTTGATCCATCCAACAATGAATGTTTCTTTTATGTGGAACTGTCCCTCTTTTGGATTTGTATGGAACTGTGGTCTGTGGAAATATTAGCAAAGTACTCTCAAGGAAGCTCTGGTTGCAAACAAAAAACACCCCATCTGAAGACCAAAACATGGGAGCAGTGTTTCACTCGTAGTTCGGGGTTGGCCTCTCCTTTTATTCTTACCTCCATGGAGAAAACATCTTATATACTCCTCTTTTAAAGGGCGACTGGGGGGTTAGGAAATCCAATCGGCAAATCTTGGTGGTGAAAAATCATCGTCCACTACCTTTTAGTTCGGACGCCACTGAAGAGACAGTAGTTTATTTTGAAACAGGAGACATGAAAAATGAGCAATGTCCTCGCCGGTTCTCGAACTTGGACTTCTCGAATACCCGCCGAGTGTCCTACAGTTACACCACGAAGACATGCAGAAAGGAGGCAGAAAATAACCTTATAAAGCAATAAATGATTGGTTTGGTGTATTTGATTATGACAAAGCACTCGAGGGCTTTCTGCCTAAAGGAAGGGATGTTTTCGTGGAGTTATTTCTAATGGAAATAACTCGTACATACGTACACATGGGAAAACTACGAAAACGCCCATGCAGACAGCTCGTTCACCAGAATTCGAACCACGGACCCAAATACCATTTCAGTGACTTCACCGCTCGGTCGCTGGTGGGCACTAATAAATGAAATCCATTTCTAATGCCGTAATTTGGAAATTGAAAATTTCCTCTTTCGTGAACTATGCTCACCAGCGACTAGGCGGTAAAAACCACTAAACACTGGTTGTTCGATAATATATTATTTTCATTAATTTGATGGTAAAATTAATCTCCTCTGAAATGATAAATTGTAAACTGAAATTTTCATAACGCAAATTGAAAAATTCTATTTTATTTTATTTTATAAAAATACTGTAACAAGCAAATTTGACAGAAAGTTTGTACTGATCATAATTTGCAAAAAGTAAATTAAAATGATGGACTTTTAATTATGAATAATCTGAATAAAATGGCTCGTAGAAGGACTTGTTATATTATAATTTTGCATAAAATAAGTTTAATTATATAAAAAGGAATTTTTAAATTTATCGAAAATTGTCTGTGTTGCGTGAGACGCAACATTTGAAATTAAAAGTGTAAAAGATGAAAAGTACTAAGTTGTCTGTGTTATGTTCCAGCAGTGCGAGGATAAGATAATAACTTGTAGAGTCGTTAGGATTTTTGAAGCAGAAAGCATAAAAAATGAGCAATACAACTCGCCGGGACTCGAACTTCTCTAAAACGCGTCAAACGTGCTGAGGCAGGAGAATTACCTTATAAATTAACTGAAATATTGAAAAAGACGTAACAAAATTACAATTTTGCATTTTATGTTTGTGAATTAAAATTTCAGAAGCAAGAGAACTCTCTGGTAATTTCTGATATGTGTATTCAAGTTATTTTTCTTCGTAATATTAAGAAATCAAAAAAATCTGCTTAAATCTGTCTCGAGTATATAAAAAAGTTTAAAAAAAATTATTTTGAATTAGTATTTCTACATGTTGAAAATTATATTTGTTGTTTTATTATTTCTTAAATTCAACCGTCTGCCAATTAATTTTCACTTCATACGTATAAAGGAACTAAATCAAACACTGTCAGATGTCTTTTGTTCTATAGCGGGTAACACTAGCAGACATAATCTAAATCGCAACTTACACAATAAAAGATTTTTGTTATTGTTTTACGACTCGCTGTGCTTTACTGTCCTGGAACATTGCCAAAAGAAAGAAGCAAATTCGACAAGATAATCCCCAGACTTGTCTGCAAAGACTCGTGTTGGACTTGTCTCCAAACAGCACCACACATTTTGAATTTTATATTTTAAATCCCTCGTGTTTAATTTAGTTAGTTGCTCTGGCAACCACCTTGCTTCAACGCAAACGTTTCGAGTACATTTTATCTGATAAGACAATCGCAAAAAATTCCATTTTTAATATGTATTGCATAGATAGGAAACCAGGTTTTTCAATTCTATTTTGACTTTTAGTATTGCTGTTTTATTCCTGATTTTAAGAATTATTTATCAGGATCATTATTTTTATAACAAATTCATACTGGTTCGAGCTTAAGATAGAAAATTCAAGTTCAAGAATTTTAGGTTATTTTACAGAGATGAAGGAGGCGCTGTGGATTGTATATTTTCTTGAATCCGAATCCTTCGAATTCGAATGTCTAGAATTCTTCATATAAAAATTAAAAGAACAAGAACAAGAAAAAGAAAGTAACTTTTACAAATATTCAAAATTTTTTATTAAAGATCATTTTAAAATCTGTGTTTTAAAAAGTTGGTATTGACTCTTTGGGAGTCGATAAAATTTTGAAGGGATTCAGCAACCATAAAGTGATCGACTGGGGGTCGATAGCCAATAAAGTCGATTGCTGGTCAATGGTCAGCTGTCGATGATCGTAATCAAGATCCCACAGATTACAAAAATTTATTAATAAAACTGATAATTAATCGTTTATTAATATAGAGCTGTTTATAATATAGTAAGGAAGAAATCATATAAAATCATATAAAATAAACATAAAGGGAAAATATACTAAATTATTTAATATATTTCACATAATGCACGTAGTTAATGGTAATATTTTTAAATACATGACTTTTATGCAGTACGTGCAAACGCAAAAACACAGGAAAAAAAATGCGAAGAACACAAAATCAGAATAGTAAACAAGAAACAGGTTGGATATTTTTGACCAGCCTTATGCCAAATATTAATAAAATTGCATTAATATGTGAAGATCAATCATCGCATTAGTTAAAATCGAGCTTTTGTGTAATTAGAACACGTGATTTTGTTTCTGAAATTTATATTTGTAAAATAAAAGATAATAAAAAAATAATTAAACTTAAATCTAATAAACCATTTTTTTCAAAACTTTTGTTCATATTCTTCATCTAATTCAAGATATTTATGTGGAATTATTTGTGTAATTATTATGTTGTATGCTGTATAATATAGAAAAAAATGTGACGGATCATTTCTTTAAAAGGGATCAATGCAAGAAAAAGTTGGGGAATCCTGATTTAGGAGATACAAACGAAATTTAGAAAACGAAGAACATAATTAAAACTACTGAACCATGAAATTTGTTTTCTTAATATAATTTGACAAAAAATATTTGAGACACAGCTCAAAAATCTTGTAACTGTTTCAGTGTCTTTTTAAATCAAAGCAAATATAGTTTATTTCAAAAGTTAACACAGATAAAGACTAATCATGAAAATCTACATTGTCTTAAAAAATTAAGAGTTTAAGAATTAGGGTCTTCAGAGCCATTGAGATTGCTATATTTTCTTAATGAACGCTTTCACCGAATCTCACTAAGATTACCTTTTCTACTTTTCCGGTTGAAGTGTTTAGTATATTTTTACATCAAGATTCAATGAATTGAAATGACCAGAGAAAATTCTAGAATTTAAGTTTGCAAATCTCGAAGCTTTTTAATTTTAGATTTGAATGTTTAATTCCTATACATTTTATAAATGTTTAGTTGCACACAAATTAACAGATTTTTTTATTGTTATTTTAAAGTAATAGACTAAATGTGTATTAGTGACGGTACTCTTCAGCATACCATTATTCTGAAATGCAATGGCGTTCTTCTGAACGTTATTAACTCTAATAATTCAGTTAAAGATTAGAAAGCAAATAAAATCCGAAAATAAATGGCAGATAGTTGTTTAATATTAATAGGATATACTTTTGTACTTTTAGAATTAGTTCTGTCAAATCAGAAGGCTGCATTTTTGTGATTTGTCTCGTGTGTAATGAGTCACTTTCCTTTAGAAAGTTTTTCACAGCTTCCGAGTTGGCAAGGCGTTCTTCCTCTTTGACAGATAGGTCTCACGTGATTTGGCATAAGAAGCTTTCACTCACTATTATGAATTATAAGTAATTATTCATTTTAGGTTAGACTGGATTGAATTTAACGTATTTTTAAAATACTTTTTGGTCCCAGTCATTTGACATAAATAAGACTAAATGGGGATCTCATAGTCAAAAATATTGAGTAGCACAGAACCAAAGTAAAGATTTTTTTCACTTATCCAATGGCCATCCACTTTCTTTGAGGCATTCCGTAAAGAACGGCTAAATCAATCGTTTTTTAAGCCATTTCATCATTTAGAACATTTTCTAAGGTGCATCGCAAAAGGAAGACTGTTATTGCACCTGCAAATAAAGAGGAAGGACGCTCACAAATAAAAGTGCTTTACATGGGAATTGAACTCATACTGAAGTTCTAATAGTCAACTTATACTAACCAGATTGTTATTCAAAAAATATAACCAAAGATATTAAAATAAGCCCATTATACAAAAAGCACTTTATTAGTAACTTCGCACTATCAAATACAGATATAGTATTTACTTCAGACTGAAAACAGCGTGTAATTTTATCTTTTTATACGTATGATAGAAACAGAAATAGAAGCAGAAGAAAATAGAAAGTATGAATCAGGGCTTCTCAACCAGGCAAAAATTCCGTCTAGGCAGGAATTCATAGTTTCAGAGGGGGAGGAAGAAGCGGTCAGCCTTTTATTTAGCTGTTATTTAGTTTTAGTTTACGAATATTAAAAAACTGCTTTATTCAGATTTTAGTATTTATCAATATTTTTTACACTTTTTGTTGTTTAATTTATAAAACTCATTAAAAATAATCTAAATCAAAATAAATCTGCATACATATTTTTTCGGAGTTTTGGAAAAGAGGGGAGGGGAATGATCTTCAACAATGGTGAAGTGGATGCATGAGGCAAAATAATTTGAGAACCACTGCTATAAAGTTCCATTACACAATGCACAGAGCAAAACATAAAAATTCTGTAAGAGATAAAAAGTATAGTAATATGACAATAAAAAAATAATTGCAATATCTTCAATTTGATTTAGGTGCTGGTATAATGTCGGATAATAGATATTCATGCATTCGCTCATAAGGTGGTGGAAACATAAGAACTGCAAGAAATTATACGAGCAATGAAAAATATTTAGGAGGTATTATTTTACTTTGACTTTCAGTATCAAAATTAAATTTGATTCTTCGTTATAAAATTCGATTTACTCAATTCATCTGTGTTCATATCAAAGAACACAACATAATTGAACAAATGCACTGTACAATATGAGAAATTTAACTGTCTACAGAGCGCAGTGAAACCTTTCTAAAAAAAGCAGGCACGGTTTCAGACAAATTTAATTTTCTCTGGAGATGGCTGCCTTAGAGAAATGATTGCTGATAATGTTTAGTATTATGTCACCATGACTATTCCGTGGTGTCCGTGGTGTAGATTTACAGTGAAGCTTCCAAGATGGTCCTTTTAAGCTACCAGTATTTCTAAGAGCAAATAAATATAGCTATTGATCATAAAAATCGCCTGGAATTATGGAATGGTTGTGTTAAAAACTGATCTTCATAAGGTATCTTTATCCCAGGGTATCTTGGTACAGGCATCTCTCTTGACGAGCAATCATCGGCTTGTATAAACATTCCAGCATCGCTTTAAACGCATCAGTTCCAACATCGCTTCATCATATTCCAACTTAATAAAACTCCTTTGCATGTTCTTATTGTTAGTGACTTTTAGAAATAGTTATGTTATGAAATGTTAGTTGTTTTTAGAGATAGTTATCTATGGGAAGATTGGTAATAGGTAATTGGAAGGGACACAGCCCCCAGCCCAGCGTTGCCGTAAGACTCACAAGAGCCTGCCCAGCCAGCAGTCGTAGTTAAACTTTAAAAGTTATAAAACGAAACACAATAAACTAAAAAAAAATATGACTGATGGTTATAAACTCGTGAGACCTAACATCCATACAAGAAACACGAAAATAATAAATTCAAGCAAAATTGGTTACAAATTTATAAAAAAGACACATAAAGAAAAACAATAAGCATACATATAACCACAATCACACCAAAATTCCAAATTAAATTTTCCTTTCATTTACTTCCCTAATAATTTTCCATTCTCTTTAAAATCCATTTCTAGGTAGAACTGTTCGTTCTGAAAAATACTGCTTAGTTGATTGACAGGTTTGAACGAAATGGATATAATCGCCCTTAACATTGCACATTTTACAGTTTTCATTTTCTTGAAGTTCAAATCTAAATAAATAGGTCCGGAATTTTCCGTGGCCAATAACAAACTGATCAACGTCAATATTGCTGTATATTCTCACCTTTTGACCAAACACTAAACTTCTTCTGTAACCTATGTTCTTTTCTGACGATTCCAACGTTTTTTCTAGTGTTCAATAATTTCTCTTTTCATGAGGGCAATAATTCTTATCGTATAATATTCAGATCTTGATCTGTAAAATACAGGGCAACTTCTTTTGCCAGTGTGTCCGCCCTCTCATTTCAAGCTAATCCCCGTGGTCTTAATCCGATACAAATAAATGTTGTGATTATCACTAAGCGATCTAAAATCCTTTTTAGTCTGTCGACCACAATATTGCCAGTATAAAGGCTCGAAACTGCTTGTAAAACAGATATAGCATGTGGGTACATAAGAATAGTATGGCTATAAATCAGATTTTCTTTCGCCCATTTCAATGCAACTACTATCTTTTCAATCTACAATCTTTTTCAATTTATTATCTTTTCAACGTAAAAGCTCTCTCTCAATGCGGCTTGATAAGCGGTATTCAGCCTATCTGATGTATATTTCCTGTTTTCAGTGTCGATTCCATAAAAATATATTACGAAACCACTTCTGACTCCACTGTTTATTTCATAGCCGTCTGATTAAATATCAATTTGTCCAGTACCCATAAAAGTTTTATGAAATCCAACACCTTTGTGTTCGGCAGGATGAATTTCAGAGTCATTATATGTTTAAAAAACATTTTTATTAACAATTAATCCAAAATTTCAAGTCCTTCTGCAAAGCCATTTTTAGTAGAAATATATTGTAGTGGAATTTATGTTCCAAAGAGAGAGAGGGATCACACCGAAAAGAACACATGCAACCTCAGTCGAGATTGTCTCGAAAGATCTCGTGACCGCCAGCATCCAGCCTCGCTGCAAGCCATCCAGTTTCCGTCTTAACCTCAACAGTTCCCCCGCTCGTCAGTGCCATCCATTATAACGGAAACAATAACATTTCGATGTAAAAATCTCAGGGAGTACTCTTCTGAGCAATAATATTTGAGGAGAATGTAATTGTGTAATATTTTAAAATAGAGTTGATTCTTCTCTGTATACTTTTAACATTCTCAATGAAAGTTAATTTACAGTCCATGAACATTCCCAAATATTTAGTTTGGTTTACAAATTTAATTTTCTATAATTATATTTAATCTTTGGTGGGTTAAATCTTCTTCCCATTTTGGGAGGGAAGAAGTCCAGACGTTTTGTCTATATTAAATTCAATATTTTCTTCTCTGATCCAATTCACAAATTTTTTCTCTACTACTTTGTTTTTTATCTTCTCCAGAAAAGCATCCTAATTAAAAACAAAATGTCGTCCGCATATCATACTAGTACAACATTATGCATTTTTATTGATCAGTTTGTTGGCTATGAAGCTTCAAAACATGGGGGCACTGTGGGAGCTCTGCAGACACCCTTTTCTTAATTTTCTTCCAATAAAAATATCACCCCTTTCATTCGAAAAAATAATCTTCTTGTCTTTAAAATAGTTCTTTAAAATAACATAACATGTTATTCGTCAAATCCAGTATTTTCAATTCTTCCATCAGGGTAAGCCAGTGAACCCAATCAAATGCCACCCGGACATCAAATGAGATCAGGGCCACTTGAAAATCTCTTTTTTTATGTCTAATAATTTTCACAACCTTATACAAAGCCTGTTCAGTAGATCTACATTTCACGAAACCGTATTGCCATTCAGAGATATTTTTAGTCTTCTATAAATGAAAATATAATCTATTTGTCAACAATGTGTTTAAAATTTTCCCAAATACCTTCAACAGACTAACTGGGCTTAATGAGTCATTATCCTATAAGGTATTTCTCCCACCTTCTTCACATGCCTTCATGGTGTAGTGGTCAGCACGCTGGGCGCGTATTCCAGAGGTCCGTGGTTCGAGTCTGGAAGAAGGCGTTGCTCATTTTTTCCATCTCCTGCTTCGAAATGACCTAATGTCTCTACAACTGGAGCCCGAACTAAAAACGTGGTGGATGATGATTCTCCACCACCGAGATTTGGCGATTTTGTCCCCCTGAACTCCAGTCGCCCTTTAAAAGGGGCAGTATATAAGGTATTTCTCCAATCTTCTTCGCATGCCTTCGTAGTGCAGTGGTCAGCACGCTGGGCGCGTATTCCAGAGGTCCGTGGTTCGAGTCCCGACGAAGGCGTTGCTCATTTTTCATATCTCTTGCTTCGAAATAATCTAATGTCTCTACAATCCTTTGGGATTAAAATGAGCCTTGCTATTTTCTAGGGTCTCGAAAAACTATTCAGATCAAGACATTTATTAATATAATATAATGAAAAACGACGAGTACAGTTGAAACAATTTCTTGATATTATCGGCCCCAACCCCTTCCGCTCCAGGGCATTTTTACTTCTCAGATTGTTGACAAACATCAGTATTTCGCCAAAAGTAAAATGGTTTTCGTATTTACTTACCTTAAGAAAATCAATATGTGGCTCTGTAATATCATCAGTTCCCAAAATTTCATAAATTAGTTTAGTATATCTTTCTTTTACTGAAATAGAGTCTTCCACATTTTTTTTCCAAAAATAACATTTTTCTTTCTCTTATTGGCAGACACCCGATAACTATTATCATAATTCTCTAACGATGCTAAAATTTTCCTGTTTTTGTGTTTCTTTTTAACCCTCTTTATCTTCTTTTTAGAAATAGCGAGTTTCCTCTTATACTTGATCTTTCTGTTGTCATCATCATCAATGTTTTTAATCTGATAACTTTCTCGAAGGCCTCTAACAATCCTCCTTTGTTTACCCAAAGTACTATGCCATCAGGAATTCCTGTTAAAATTCTTATTATGTTTTATCCTGAATCCTCATCACCAATCGACTAATACGCCATCTAATTTTCTGCCAACATTTGTAGCACTGAGTTTGTCTTCAGTTTTTGTAATATCCTTTCGCATTTCATCAGGACTGCGTGTTCGGTGCATATTCTTAGCAAACATCTTCGTGAAACACTTTAGATCCAGAAACCTTCGTGAAACACTTTCCAGATCCTGATCTTGAACAGGGAGCTGAATGCAGCTATGTTCTGTGGTAGAATACTGTGAATAAGAACTGCACTTTAAACGGATTTAAAATCCTCTTTTATTAGACCTCAATTATTTACAGCCACTTCCCAACTCGGGAGGGATACAGAAAATAAATGACCGCCACTTGGGTCTAAAATGAACAATCAGATAATTTAAACTAAAGCTAAATAGAAATTAAGTATTCGTTGCTCACAGAGCTATAACGCAAGGTTGGCCTCTAAACTAAATGGTGCGTAGCAAGATTTAACTAATACAGACGCACTTGGAATTATTTCAATAAGTAATCACCTAACAGCGCTACGGCTTAAAATTTAAATACTAGCTAGTCAGGCGAACGTTGAATAGAGTAACAGTGGTCTGAGACTAAAAGCTCTTTCACACTGAAAGGTTTCTACCTTTCGTTTAAATACGACTTGGCTCCACTTCAAATTAGCATAAAGCTGAAACGCGCGCTTATTCTAACGGGAAGTTGAAATGAGAAGAGATAGAAAGAGTCAAATTAAAATAAAACTTTGTTAGTTTAACTAAAACCTTACAATTTTTATACAAATGTTTTGCATTTGACATTCATTTTTTATAAAAATAATTTTATCTTGCTGTATATTCTTAACAGTAACCAACAGTATGTATTTATGATCACTGAGACTCTTTTTCTGAAGAATTTCCGTCTTCAAATTTCCAAGATCAAGGCCGTGAGAATCCATCGCATGAAGCCTCTCCAGCCTACCTCCACCGGCAGCAAGAACTTCGGATCCTCCGGTATCTACGCTTCTCGCACCCCAGTTAAATGCCTTGAATTAAAATCTCTTAAAATACGAAATTGTGCTTGGTTTTTAAAACCCTCTTCCAGTTCTAACAGGCGCATATTCAAGTCTTCTGACAGTCTGAAGTAGACTATGATGACCACGATGACTCTTTCCATTTACTTCCACCGTGACGGCTTGCAGAGTCCACCATGAAATCAAGATTACCATTAATGATATAATATCTCAGCTCTCTCTAATTCTGAATTAACTCTTTTCCTTTTTGTATACAAATAGGCAGCATTTTCTTTTGACATAATAGAGCTTCTGCGCTATTATGATATCAGTGTCGATAGTATTCTTTTCAATAGCAAAGACTCGCCCTCCCGTGGCCATACAACTTTTCTCGTGAATCAATACATCTCGTTAACACAATGATTCGCGTTATTTCAAGGCCGCATCTAGGAGAAGAATTTGCCTTGAAATATTTCACAGAACCTTATTCTGCCTACTGACTGTTTTCTCTATCGTAAGGTTACATTAAAAATTAGGGGAGTGGAACTTAAATGAATCTTAAGGCACAATCTTCCAAAAAAATTGTGAACGGAATAATACAGTTTTTGAACACCGGTCATACCTCAATTATCAGCTTGTTTGAAATGTGCTTAATAAATAATGGAAAGGAAAAGAATTTGAAACTGTCTTGGTATTATTTGTCATTTGAAAGATTCAATCTGATTTATGACAGAAATATGGTTACTGTTTTAGCTTAAATACACTATGTGTTCAGCCAACTATTGCAGATTGATCAGATGAAGCGTAATTTTGGGGCAATTATGCGTCAAGGCTGTCTGCTGCTCTTTTATTGTTTTCCCTTTCTCTCTAACTTGTCGTTCACTTCCCGACTCGCAATAATGGCACGTGTAGTTTTGTTTGCATGAAAAAAAAAATCAGCTGATAACTAGTTAGATTTATTTAGTGTAAGGCATCTTTGGCTGTGTTCCACTTCCGGCATACTTAAATAACTTCGGCCAATTTCACAAAAGCGAGTTTATGCAACTCAATGTTTTATTTACTCGATATTTTTCTACTTATTTATTTGTTTCCGCAATAGTATTAGAAATACGGTAAACTTCTCATTACCTGAATTCAATATATCCGTAACTCGGGTCATCCGCATCTCTTGTTTTTTTATATATCAAATTATTGGTAATCTATCTAGATAATTTTAATTTTTTCGTTGGCTTAAGTAATATGAAAGTAATATGATACAGTTCATAGTTAAGACGTTTAAATTAATCTAGATAGAGATGTACGACATCTAGAACTTTTATTTCACATTTAATTGAATGTCAAATACTTAGTTTTTGTAAATAAAAAAATAATTCCTTCGTTTTCTTTTGTCACATAAAAATAAAAACA
>KK114330.1:392219-411925 GCA_000611955.2 Stegodyphus mimosarum
AGTTTAATTTATATATATATATATATATATATATAAATTAGTTCCATTGTTTTATTTCAGTTAAAATAGAAATGAATTAGATATTTAGGCAGTAAAAAATTGCTAAACTTTGGAGGAAAAAAATGCCTTTTTTATATTTTGCTTTACAGAAATAAAAATACTTCTAACTGCGCAATCACTGCTGAAATCAAACACGATAAACAAACGAAATAACATCCCTTCATTAGCACCATACAGGATCAGGCAAATCGACCTCCCGTATTTCAAAAGGCAATTTCAAACAAAGAAAGAAAGATACAGAAAAAATACTTTTATTTATCAACAACAAATACTGTCCTTAAGTGCTTGCAGGATTTTGGGGCGATGTTTGTATACTTGCGCCTTTCAGTGTCCCCAAAGAGAAAAAAAAATCATAAGATGATAAACTGGATGACCTTAGGAGCCAACCGATGTCTCCCAGCAAAGAGAGCAGACGTGCAGGAAAACAACTGCCTCGGAATTGCTAGAGAACGTCGCGAAGTGCCAGCTGCGGCTCCGTCTTGCTGGAACCAGACTTCACCCTCTTCATGGTTTCCAACAAACTGGTTTAACTAAGATCGGAGGAAGGTCTCAATCATATAACAGTAGAGATTCGTAATAACCGTCTCCGTTCGCCCAACTTCGAAAAAATAAGGAGCTCACATACCAGATTCAGCAAGGAGGCACCAAACTCTTACACGAAGGCTGTGAAGTGGTCCTTGGTGGAGTTCCTGTGGGTTTTCTGCGACATAGTAGCGGACATTTTGTTTATTTACCGTACCTAACAAATGAAAGTGGGCCTTATCAAACGAGATCAAAACAGCGGCAGGGGGAATGTTCTGAAGAATGTTCTGACTCGCAGCTCTGCCAGTTTCAAAATCTCTCTTACTTAATTCTTGAGCAACTATCATTGTGTATGAGTGCATATGAAGATCTCTGTGTAGGATTCTTCTTCAGGGCAGCATCATGTGTAAGTGTGGAAAGCTTTGGAGATTACCGAATGAACGCTTTGACACGCGCCACATTTCCCGGCGTGCTACAGTCCGAGGTCAGTCAGGTGATTTTTTTCAGTGCAGAACCTGTTGCTCTGAAGTTTGATATCCAAACATAAATAGTTTTTCTCTCTGGAACAGGATTATGTCGGTCAAGTTCGAACCGAATGCGAAATGCCCGCTGAATAGTAATCACATAACCACCATTACAGATATACTCCGCCACAGCAAACGCACGATACGCACCGTGCTACGCCATCGCAATTATTGCAAATAGCATGTATCGATCAATACCCTTTCACCACTGTATCCCCACCACAACTCACACAGCGCTTTCTCTAAATATGGAAGGTCGATTTGGCGGACCCTGTAGTAAATATGCATATGGCATACAGAAGAAACGACAATCCATTCTTCGGATAGGACAGTTAGCCCGAACATTTGAATTCAGCTAAATAATTGAAATATTTAAGGCTACAGTAACAGAGTTACTCAAATCGAGCTCTGTTTGGAAAGACAGCTGCTCAAAAGTTAATTTGAACTGTTGGTATGTTGTTAACATTTGGTATTTATTGTGATACAAAAAATAACAAGGGTATCTACGGGCAGGAGAAATATCAAAATTACAGTTAAATCATAAGACTATCTGTCAATCGGCATATGTCCGTGTGTTAAACGAACTCTTCAGATTGCTGTAACTTTTTAATGGAAATTAGATGAATCTCAGAATGAGCTATATTAACACTGGAAGATCCTGAAGTAGGAATGACACATAGTCAGTATCCTTGGCATAACCTATCAAGTTCCCCAAAAGAAACTCATGGGGAGGTATAAATACTTCGGTATCGACAATGAATTCACATTAAGCATCAGATGAATAAGATCATTTACTGTAACATATTGCAATTTTTTCTGGCAGTAAATTTTAAGGACTCTATATATGTCCCAGCTGTACCTTAAAATGTGTCAGAGTTACAGCAACACATTCAGAAACTCACCGAAGTAATAGATATTGATTTACTTACCGAAACTATAGACTTGGACGTAAAAAGTTGGAAGGCTTATTCGCATAATAATAATATATACGTGTACTGCCTTAATTAAAGGCATTATACGTGCTTATTCTTTTACTTCCGTATTAGACTTGACATGAGCTCCGAGCAAAAGCTCGAAGAGAGGAGTATTAGTACGTCTCATTTACAGCAACGTCCCTTGGTTCCCAGTCCCCAGACTATTTAAACTGAACACTCTCTAAAACACCACATCCCTACACCGACTTCTCAGATGATCTTTCCCGAAGGCACGGACACTACGATAGGCGTGGAATATATCCAAACTGCTTAAAACCAACAATCGCGTACTGTCAGAGTATAATACTAAGCCAATATATACGATCCTTGGAGGGGTGGTGGGTATGTCACGTAACTTGGTTGATCCGTTTAAGGCATAGAACTTTTGTGATCCTTTCACAGCAAGCGACTGATGTCTGTCATACTTAAATATCTTAGTTCCAGAGTTCTCAGTCTATGTTGCTTTCTGCCCTTCTTCTGATCAAATGAAAAACAAAAAGCCAGTCTATAAGATATTTCTCCTGCCTTCTTCGTCTGCCTTCATAGCTCGACACGTACTCGAGAGGTTCGTGGTTCGAGTCCCGGCGGCGAAGGCATTGCTCATTGGCCTCTTCTCCGGCTTTCAAAAAATACCTAATGACTGTACAAGTGGCGCCCAAATAGGGACTGTCAGGACTACTGTTCCTTCTAGTTGATTTTGCAAACATAACTGGAATCCTGAGTCGGAACAGGGAGCTTACTCAAAGCTATGCTCGTGCTTGTGTAGAAAATATAACAACGATAAGGAGGATTAAATTTACCCTTTATTCTCACAGCGTACAACCGTTCCCGCACTTTGGGATACAGAGACTAGTACTTGTGGTCTAAAACGTATAAAATAAGAAATGAACTAACTTAACTAAATAAGAACTAAACTTAGGTGCTTTACAAAGAGTAATAACGCAAAAATTGGCCTTTTAACACTAAGTATGAAGTAAGCGAAATTCAAAAAGTGCAATACGCCTCAAATATCAGCAAGAACTAAGTTCTGGCCTTAAAGACAGACATGAAAAGCACACGCGTGGCAATGAGAAGTCTCTCTCTCTCTTTCTTTTTCCTTTTGGCTAAAAGCTATGTCTTAAATACTTCTACAGTTTGCAACCTCATTTGCATAGACAAATTCTATTCGCGCTTGTTCCAGTCGGAAATGGAAAATAACCTAGACGATGGAAAATCATATAGTAATGTATGGTCAGAAAAGCTTTCTAGGCGCGGTAGTGACAACACAAAAAAGGAAGAACATAAACAGAGTGAGGGAACATGTTTGTTATGCTTAGTGTTACCTTCATTTATTAAATATCAGGTTCTTCGCACTTAAACCATAAAATTCAATTCAACAGCAATATCGCAAAATAATAATTTTTAAAGAATATATCTTTAGAATTTCCGATACACAGTCTCGCGCGCTGGAGATGAAAATGCTTTTTTTCGTACAGTGTTGCTATTGCTCCCTATGAAATCGTTGAGTTTGTTAATCAAAAATTCGTTAACGTTTTACAGAATATGAAAAAGACAATAAAACAAATTCCAAATTAGGGTTTCCAGTTGCCCATATTCGATAGGAGGACTAAGTTATTCAAAATTTAATGTCTCTGCGTACCTTTTTTTTCACATTGCGAGAAACATACATACATTCCTGTAGATTCTTCATTATTTAATTTCTTTAAATATATCGCAGAGCTCTAATAATTGGCGGTAGCAATTCGAAAAGTGAAATGCCGTTTATAATCAACCGACACAAAATGCCGTTTAATTCATAGCCCTTTGTGCTAATAAGAACAAAATTAGACAATCATCGTCATTAAAGAAGGCGTTCGAAATTACGACCCCGAACCGAGATTCAGTTATCACATCTCCGGCGCATGGAAGATTGCATGGAAGATGCATGACGCAGTGGGTTCTTCGAAAAATTTGTGTTTCCGCAACTTTTATAAAAATTTTGTATGAAATGCGAACTCAACGAACTTTAATGCGTTCTCTCAGTTTCTATATTTATATTCAAGAAGCTTTTATTCACATTATAATAAATACAATACAAAACATTTGACTACCCTTTATTCACATTATAATAAATACAATACAAAACATTTGACTACCCTAAGACGAAAACGGACCGAGAAATTTAATGTTGAAATTTGATGTTTGTGGATCGTGATAAGGATCCGCATGCAAATTGAAGAGCGAAATGTTTGCATGTGTATATAACTAAAAATAAAATAACAATTTAGAAGGAAAGGTTTCATATTTTAAGAGATTAAAAGGTGATAATTTATATAGATTCTTATGAAAAATATTGATCACTATAGTTTTTTTCAAAATGGAAATGTTATTCACAGAATCTTATAGAAATTGTTTTCTAGAAACCACTGACAGGCTTCAGTACTGGCACGCAGCCAACTAGTAATATTATTTGCATTAATTAAAAACAAAATCTGAAAGCTTTCAGATTGCACCCAAATTTTACATTTTACATTACGCCCAAAGGGGCGTTTTTTAACATTTTGTGCTTTATCTTTATTTATTAAATATCATGTTCTTTGCACTTTAACCATAAAAGTTAATTCAACAGTAATCGCAAAATAATTTTTAAATGAGCATAGCTTTAGAATTTTCGATGCGCAGTCTCCCTCGCTTAAGATAAAAATATTTTTCTTTTCCGTACAGTGTTGCTATTGCTCGCTTTGAAATCGTTGAGTTTGTTAATAAAAAATTCGTTAAAGTGTTACAAAATATGAAATTGATAATAAAACAAATTCCAAATTCCAAGTTTGGGCTTCCAGATGCCTAAACTTGGAATGGCTATATTCGGGTGGAAACGTACGTTATTCAATATTTGATAGCTCTAAGTACCGTAGTCATATCACAATGCGAGGAACATATATATATTTATGCAGATTCTTCATTATTGCATTTCATTAAACTATAATGTAGGGCTCTAATATTTGGTGGCAACAATTTTAAAAGTGAACCGACATTTATCGTCAACCAACGAAAAATGCCAAAACGAAGTTAATAGTCCTTTTGGGCAAATTACCCCTTTGGACTAAAAATATTTGTAGTTTAAGGAATTTTTTGTGTTATTACAGATTATGATTCTAAAACAATAGAACTTCATAAGTATATTTGTAATATATTTTTAGACTTTGTAAACGTATAAGGCGCTTGTGTAAAATTTCTTTCGGTAAACAAAATAATAAAGCTACAAATTAAAAACTATTTAAACAGCAAAAAAGAATCACTGAATGATATTTAAGAGGGAAGAAATGAACTTCGAAATTTCGAATTCATTTACTAACACTTACCAATCAATGCAAATTGAAAAGGACATCAAAAATCGTGCGTGCTGACCACTACACCCCGAAGCCATGCGAAAAAGGCGGAAGAAATACCTTATGTACTTCCCCTTTTAAAGGGCGACTGGGGTTTTAGGGACCCAATCGCCAAATCCCGGTGGTGGAGAATCATCATACACCACCTTTTAAATTCGGGCGCCAGTGCAGAGACATTTGTTATTTATTTGGAAGCAGGAGTTGTGAAAAATGAGCAACGCCTTCGCCGGAAATCGAACCACGGGCCTCTCTGTTACGCGTCGAGCGCGCTGACCACTACACCACGAAGGCATGCGAAGAAGGCGGGAGAAATACCTTATAAATCTAGAAATAATGCAGTCTAATGAAATTTGTTACAAGCAATTGCTATTTTTAGAACAGAAAGAGTAAATACCCAAATTAAAATAAAGTGGAGTTAAAGGGGTTATTGTAAATTCAATTTTGATCCGATTTTTATTTCTCTGTTATTGTTTGCTCTTATTTTTTATCTCTTTTTTAAGCAAAACTTAAATTTAATTTAATTTTAACCTTTAGGTCTCATAATATCAACCATATCCACGCTGTTCTTTGCCGTGAGCTTCTTATTACAATCTGAATTTATAAATTTGAGGTCGAACAATCCCCCTTCCTGAGATACTGAACTCCTCTTCCCTCATAAGAAAGTGAAGATTTCCTGAGAACTTCTACCTTAGTGGTTGCTGCATCATGAGATTCATGCTTTTATGACACTTCGTCTACTTTATGCTGTTTATTACATCGAAACTACCACATACAGGTGAACATGCAAAAACAGTTTCCGCTCTTCTGAATTATCTTGCATTTAATCTTTAATTAACTTCTTAAATATGTTTATCACTGTTACCTATTTTATGCTTGTACAAGATATGCCAATCGGAATTTGTTTAGGCGTGAGTCATGAAGTCCTTTTATTGCTACCTTCCTTGTTCCCACGCACCTCTTAGTGTCTATGATTCGGTTGCTGATTTTTAACAAAACGTTGTCCTTGATGTTGAGGTATTGTAGTTTAGCACTGTTTTGTAGAGATTGTCTCTCACCAGTATTAAATTATTTATTTTATTAATTTTCTTTTTGAAAAACATGGCAATATTTATAGACTTTCATCCGATATACAAACATATGAAATTATTTATGAATTTGTTATTTATTACTCGCGAATTTTTAAACAAACGAAGCTAAATTATATGTGTCAAGATAATCATGATAATAATATAGAGTATGCGATTATAATTCCAATGAGGATTTACTTAATATAACTTGAACTAACAGTTTTAATTACTTTCTATGAGATGAATAATCACGGAGTGAGTTGACATGGTATTTAAATTCGTAAGCTGTAATACAATTTGAAGAAATGTGTTTGCAAGACTAATTTATGTGACTTATACGTGGTAAAGATAAAGCTTAAAAAGCAAAGATAAGTAAACAATTATAACGATTGTGTTAAAGACATCGTATTTTTATAATCTAGATTATTATGGTATGACATTTTATTACTGAAGAAAAGATCAAGCCCGGATGTTTTGAATGCTTTCTATAATCGTTTCAACCAATCTGTTCTCTTTTAGGCATGTAAATTTCTTCTTATTATTACTATTTTCGTGCCAGACAGAAAAGGCTTTCTGTTATCCCGCATTCGCGCGTGTGGTTTCGATTTCCACATAAGGTTTGGTTGCACGTGTGTTCTCTTTCGCTCGACTTTCAAGGGTGAATATCGGTCTACCCTATGGTAGGTACATCTTGGGCAATACTTACGTGATGAGACGATTAGAAAATGATCGATGGGTTCAGTCGTTCGTGACGAATGCCGTCCAGCAAAAAACGGACAACAGTAAACAAAAATTATATATCTTTATATATCTTATATGATATCTTTTTTTGGTTCATTCCTTCTGAATTTTTGCTCTTAACAGCATCATTTAAATTACATTGAAAATGAGATTTTCAAAATAACGTTTAACTGAATTCAGTTATATGCTTTAATCCTTTCCAATTTTCCTTCAGAAACTCTATGGTCTGTTACACAATTTGAACTAACCTGAGGTAAAAAATTCTTATAAAAACACTTTTCTCATATCTATAATGTATTCATTTCTAAGTCGAGTTTTTGATGACATATATGCTATATATGTCCTACGATATCGTTGAACCAAGTAAAGAAATAAGTGGATTATTTAATTTAAGCAAAACATAAGAGGACTATCGATCTGCGTAAGTTCTACTTTTGACTACGGTGTCTTCAAGATACGGAATCCAGAAGGTTGAAGTGGTGTAACCCCCCACCCATCTATAATTAAATGCAGTGAAAAAGAAAAAAATATAGTCTGGTTCGCCAGGCCTTCAGCTTAACATCTGAAAACTTATAAGAAATAGCATTCTAGCAATGATCTACTATTCGACCAAAAAAACTAAAATTTATTCATTTATATACTTTTAATGTGAAATGTTTGCTTAAAGTTATTTATTGCTTGCGACACAACTGTGAGTATCTTTGCTTGCAATATGCTTTTCTGAACGAAAGCAAGCATCTATCGATTCCATTGCTCAAGTAATCGATTCCATTGCTCAAGTAATCGATTCCATTGCTCAAGTAATCGATTCCATTGCTAAATCGATTCCATTGCTCAAGTAATTTATCCAGACAATTTTATAACCATTGGAAGACATCTTACGTTTCGTGAAACACCTATAGCTTTCTATTTTAGCAGAAGACGAACTTCTTCATTCAGAGGAAACAATTCCTTCAGAAACTCTTGCATCTGAATTTATGAAATCTGGCCTGCCGATCATTTGCCAATCAACAACCAAGTTAATTTCAAGAATAGGAATGACTTGAAATGAACCCTTAACAGATACTCTTACTAGAAGTGCAATGGTTGAAGAATTGTGTAATCTCTCTAATAAATTAAAAGAAAAGGTTAATTCACTAAAAGTTCTATACAACGAAATTAATACAGATTTAGATGAATTAGAACAGGAAGTTATACGTGGTCAATATTAAGGAGAAGTCGCCAAATGGCTAGGGAGAATAGATCGAAGTATAAAGTTGTATTCGGGTAGTGATCGGAGTGTTAATACTTAAAAGAATATAACTTCTGAAAGATTTGCTAGAATTATGGTGAAATTGCCCAAGTTAGAATTATCCAAATTTTATGAGGACCATAGTACTTTGTAGACATAAAACATTGACAAAAGTCGAAAACTTCAACTACTTAAAATTTTATTTGTCAGGAAAAGCTTTTACTGCGGCTTCAGGATTTTCTTTAAGTAGTGAGAACTACTGCTGTTCCATAGCCTTCCTTAAAAAAAAAAACTGACCTTATTATAAGTTCTCATATAAATAAGCCGTTAGCTATCGATCCAGTAAGAAATTCCACTAATGTAAAGGCGTTAAGAAAGTTGCAGGACAAGTGCCAAGTATAATTAAAAAGCTTACAAACTCCTAACATCACCGCGGGTGTGGATATATTATATCCTTTCATTTTACAAAAATTGCCGGAAGATATGAACATTGAATACAGTAGAAGAAGCTGTAGTTTGGCGATCAAGAAAGCACGCTTGGCACAAACGTTAGCCGGGAAAGAGAAAGTTGCTCGATTTTGCTATGCTGCTAGGAGCGATGTACTGCTTCGACATATATTTTTTTCGTTGAATGTTATTTAATAAATGTTTTGTTTCGTCTTGTTTAAATGGTGCCTTATTGAACCACGAAGCTATTACAGACACGAATCAACTTCAGAGTTTAACATATATGAACTTTTAGGGTTTTTAAGAAAGGAAGTAGAATATACAATGTAGCATCTAGCTCGTTAATTCGTTCTAACTTTAGAAGCGTTAATAACGAGGTCAGGAAAAAAAAACCTACGAGCAAGATTGCGTTTCCAAAAGGTAATATAGGAAGTGCAACTGCACTGGCCAATTCACTGCAAGAAGGCTGTATTTTTTATAGAGTTAGGGGACATGAGGCAGAAAATTGCCCACTGGTCGTTTCGGATAGGAAGCGAGAGGCAAAATTGCAAGGATTAAGCTTCCATTGCCTAAAATGTAGGCATGTCGAAGAAGAGTGTTAGTTAAAAAACTGTGTGAATCTATTTATGTGTAACAAAGATTTCTCTGATAAGAAAAATAAAATTATGTATTTTAAAATTCAAGGGCCACGACTGAAGGTTCTTCTCCGTTCTCTCATAATAAGTATTTACGCAGTTGTTTATTTCGAATCCTCAAGCCATCCACAAAAATTATTACATATATACACATGTACATGTATATTTTAGTACAAACTGTTTTAATTCTCGATATTTTTAATAAATTTCTTTAATTATTTCGCATGAAAGGAGTTTTGTTTTTTTCCCGTGCAAAGAATTGATATATTGCTTGTACGTAAATATGAATTTGATAAGTGACTGATTATCTACTTATAGACTAGTTATTTGTGTTATTGCTTCATATCTAGTAAGCACTTTACCCTTTGTGTTGTTAAGGTAAAGGCCTCAGAAGAGAAATTATTAGTGCATATGCGAAGTCCAAAACTTCACTAATAAATAACGAAATTCTGTGAGTGTAAAAATTCAATGTGCTACAATTCTCGAATTTTGCCGTTTTCTTCATTGCACTCTACAGATATTTCAACCTGAGCGCAATTATTAAAGAAATATGCTCCAAAATGTCCGTAAAGCAATTACGAAAAATCTGAAAGTACACGTGAAACGCTGGTGGATCTGCATCATTCATTAGTAAAACTGTATTCAGTGGCGTCAGATCGTTAATGTGTTTACATCTTGGGGAGGTGATAATCTTGATTTAACGATTTTCCTTTTCTATTCTGGTAAAGGTTGAAGAACGTAGATACACATGTTCCTGATTAAAAACAAAAATTTTCTCTACCGATTGCTTGATTTTAATTGCAAATATAAGCAATTAACTTTATAAAATAAAAAATTAACGAATCCTGTCCTAAAAAGTTATTTGATCGAATCAGCAGTTATCCGACAGGTTTATTCAAAGATGGTGGAAGATTAAGTCGTGAATATCTGAATATTTATTTTGCCATATATATTTTGAACCTTAACACATCTTTGTCAACTCAGTTATTTTTCTGACGGCTTTTTGACATATTAGACTACGCTGTAGATTAATTAGTGATAACGAACGATGACAAATGGGATTCAAATAATTTAAAAACGAGTTCTTTGCTTAATTGGTAGAGTCATTAGGTATTTTTGAAGCAGGAGACCTGAAAAATGAGCACCGCCCTCGCCAGGACTCGAACCTGGACCTCTCGAATACACGCCGAGTGGATTACCGTTACAGTATGAAGACATGCTGGAAGGTAGAAAATACCTCATATATTACTATAATAAGGTAAGCCGAAGGCAGAGAATCAAATTCATGGCATTTTGATAGCCAATTAATTCCAATTAATTCTATTTTTATATTTCAGTGAATTTTTTGCATAGTTAAACAAAGGCCAATCAAAAAGTAAAATGAACGCAATTTGCTAAACGCCGACATCACAATAGCACAAATTGGAAGACATCAGCTGAAGCCGTTCAAGATAAGCTTTTCATGCCCACACAAAAATTGCGTAACGTTAAAATTGAGCAACATGTCCTTATTTTTCAGTCTTTCAAAGATAGTTCGAAGGAACATTTTGTGATATCTCCGTTATCAGAAAGGATATAATCGTAATTCTATTGTTCAATCATTTTAGCTCTAAATATTTTTTAAAGTGCGATTTTGGAATATTTATATCAACATTAATGTCTTTTCTAGATGCCTTCTGGGCAAGCACTATCATCTCTCTCATTTCCATGTATTCCACCGTGCCTACAGGACAAATGTAAAATAACAGAAATGCCTTCTCCAGTAGATTCTCGAGAGACTGCTGTATATTAACAATAATATCATTAAATTATAAGTTATTTTTAGAGACTCCTGGAAAGTACCGAATAAGTAACTGAAAACATGTCTATTCTGGCTAATGATCCGTTTAAATGTAAAACTAATTCGCAAAGTTCATAAATATAAACAGTACATTCATTTCTGGTACAAAACTGATGGTGCTCGATTTCAAATCCATCCTCGGCTTACATCTGCTCATGTAGCACACAACTGAGAACGTATTTTCATCAATATTCATACTATTCAAAATTTGCACTGTTTGTCTCATAGATGGAGGCGCAAGAGGAGGCAAGGGCTAGTGAACGATCAAAATGAGAGCTGGAGAAATTAGAAAGGTTATCTTTGTAACCTATGCATTACGGAATAATTGGATCGTAATGCATTGCGGAGCTGTAGAAATCAGGCAAAAGCAAGAGCAGCAAAATAGTTCGTTAACCCCTGATAATTTTCAGTAGAATTCGCCTCTGAAATCGAAGCAGACTATCTGATTAATCTTATTTAGTTACAAGTTCTGCAGCCATAGGAAAAGAAGGAAACAATACTTTGTTAATAAATAATTGCAGCAACATTCGATTTAATACCAGAACTATTCCAAGCAATTCGATTCAGTCCAAGCTAAAGTCTCTCATATTTATTAGAAATGTAGGAAATATGCTTTTTCCAGTTACATTTGTTGTCCAGCAAAACACCTACATATTTAATTTCATTCACCATCTCAAGGGGATTATGATTAAAACCCAATTGATATCCATCATGAGTAGCATTGCTTCTATCAATGAGCATCGTATTAAATTTTGCATGGTTAAATTTCACCTTAAAATTTACCGTCCAGTCACAGGTGAAATTTAAAATATCCTAAGCGAAGTAAAAAACCTTATGCAAATCCTTTCATTGAACACAGAGCAGCAAATCATCAACAAAAATAATGACTTCACAACTGAACAGATCAGAAAGTTTCTACAAGAGTTCGTTCCAAAGCAACCGGATCAAAGCAAAAGGCCCGACAAACCGTGCAACCAAAGGACAATCTAAAGACTGGGACAGGAAACAAAAGAATCTTGCGGACGTCAGCTCTGTGATCGACAAATTCTTGATGTGGCATCCAGAAAAAAAAAATTCGACGTTGCTATCATTCAGCAAATCAGCAAACACATTAAACACATGAGGCAATACAACCTGTCATATATTGTATGGAAGATTTCATTTTATGTTTTTGTACACTTTTGTATCCAGTTAAAAATATTAAATAAACTGAAATCCAATTTTTTTAATAAAGACTAAATTTGCTACTTGTGTAAAATATTCTAATGTCCTCTTAAAGGTATCGTTAAGACACTATAAGCAGGACATTGTAACTTCTTAATCATCCTTTAATGTCCTTTAATGTCCCGTAGTTCATCATTCCTTTAATGTCCCGTAGTGACCATATAAGGGTATTCCGAGCGTACCATAAGGTCCCGGATGACCCCTAACTCGCCATCATAATGTTCTTCCAATACTCTTTACTATCTTAAGTAAGAGGTCATTCTAACCATATCGCTGGAAGATAAGATGAGGAACTTAAATCCTCACAACACTTTCATACGTTGTTGAAGATACTAAAACAACAAGAATCAGAGTAAGTTGTATAAATTTATATTTTTTACAAATTTTAGTTAGGTCTAATAACGAAAGTTAATACTTCATCTGCAAGAGTGTTGTTGTTTCTAATCCTCTTGAGGAAAGAAAGCCTACACCAAGCCCAAGAGACCATGCCGCACAAGTAAATTGCTGACGTCGTCCTGCTCAGCCGACAGCTGTCTCAGGGAGACGCCAATACAATCCAGTAGGTGAGCGGGAGAGGCAGGGAGGGAACAGGCACACGAGAGGAAGGTCTTTTCTTACTCTTTGAATTTCATGCATCGAAGATGCCCACTTCTGAATCTGGCCATGGCCGTTTGGATAGGCCTAGATCTTTTACTCAGAAGTGACAGGACTGGTTGTTCAACGAAATACCATTGGTGACCGGGAGAAATTTTCCATGCCATGTTAGTTTTATGTTTGTAATAGGAATGAATTTCATTTGGGCTTAAATCAGTGGGAGTGGGTGTAGGGAGATCACAACCTTTTCTTGCCAGATCGTCAGCTGCTTCGTTACCATACACCCCCACATGGGACGTCTGCAAGAGTGAAAATGATAAAGGTGAAGAATGTGCTCACGCAATAGCAACAAATGAAAAATTCGAGAAATTTCCAGCTAAGGAAGGGAATAAAGTTACTTTTAAAAGTTTATTGTTGTCGCTTGAGCACATGCTTCTCCTTTGTCATTTTCAGCCTTGCAAGTTAAGAAGATTCAGTTTCATCTTCGAAACTAGTGGTGCAAATTTATACAACTCATACTGATTCTTGATATTTTAGTATTATCAAATTATCAACATTTGTTCTTCGGCGTGTTATTTTAGTTAATATTCTCATATTTTGTTCTAGGGAGCTAGCAAGGAGGTTCTTAAGATAGCCTAAAATGTGAAATTAAATTTATCGGGAGGATATTGTTGGGAAATCCGAGGAATATTCCGAATGCCCTGCATGTGTATGCTGACATAGTGAAAAATGCCCTCAGGACAGCCTGGTGTTTTTGTGTTATATATCCCTAGGAAATGGACCTGGAAGGACTTACCAATGTTTAATCGCCTTATCCATTCGATCGGCGAGTCTTTTCTGATAGACTGGTGGGATGTTATGTTAATATATTGAAAGATCGCTCATCAGAAAACGCAATTTTACGCTTCCCAGTTACGATCTTCGGTTTGTCAGA
Organism: Stegodyphus mimosarum; assembly: GCA_000611955.2. NCBI lineage: Eukaryota > Metazoa > Arthropoda > Arachnida > Araneae > Eresidae > Stegodyphus > Stegodyphus mimosarum. Next base: position 406,381 of record KK114330.1, read on the forward strand.
CCCGAAAGTCGGAGAAAAGGAGAAAGGATAAATACCAATTGCTTCTTGTTATTTTTAAGAGTTTTTCTTAAATTTGTACTGAACTAGTAATGCTAGTCAATTTTGAAAATTTTAATAGAAATTATAATTATCCTAATATTTTCCACTAATTAGAGTTTTAATGCAAGCGTAAAAATATTGCTTTACATAATAACTGTTCTGTATTAAACAGGTTTATTCATGCAAAATATTTTACTTTTAATGCATTTTTCATGATTAAACCAAGTGTATATTGAGTTCTTTCCTGAATTTTAGACTCATCTGAAAAATTAAATAAGAAGTTGTGTGATCAACATTTCAGGTTGTTTCACAGAAGACTGATTGCGTAAACACAGGTACTCAGAATAATTTTTAAAACACTGATTTTCCTTTGAAAATGAGTTTATTAAATTCTAGTAAAAGTTAGGACTTTTTGTCAATGTATCTTTATTGCATATAACTTGAATAAAGGAAAACTTATGTGTAATCATAATGTAAATTTGAACAAGATGCTCAACTTATCTTACCAATAAAATTTTAAAACATTAGAATAAAAGGTTTGTAATTCACCATACACGTACACATTACTCTTAATCACTCTACAACGCAAATAGTCTTCCGAAAAAGAAAATTTTCATCATATAGAATGTATGCCCACTGAAGTTTAATTAATAACATGGTTGTGCAATATATTTTTATTTTGCAATACTATCTGTATGAAAGAAAAATGACGGAACAATTTAATTAAGGCAAAGCTTATTATCGCTGCTTGCATAATTTGACCAAATAGAAGGTATATAATCTGAGATTGTTGCAGCCCTCTTTTCCCAACTATCAACAAGTGAAGATTTCAATAGATTTCGAGTACAGCCATTACGCAAAGACATATCAATACTAAATTTCCAAGTTTTGCCTGGATTCGTATCCAAGTTCAACAGCAAGGCAAATAACCATTATACATAGTACACGGACGATTATGTGGCAAATCAGACATATGAACAGTTATTGTAAATTGAATATACATATACACTACGAAAAAAATGGTACAGTTCTATATCTCCCGTTCTACTGGGCCGATTGACGAAATTCAACTTGCATTTTTCGTTTCGAAAGCGCGACTTAGGATGTGTATTAGATTCATATGTAGCATTGTTCTAATATAGGTATTTTGACACAAAACTGGATTTTTCTTGAAATGACATGCCAATTCTTTTTCCATATTTCGATTCTACGACTCAAATTATGCCAAACAGCCAAGTTTTGTAAAAATGCACGAGTAGTTTTTCAAAAATTAGCTCTCAAAATTTTAGCTCCTCGATGTTATTTCTCCCTTTCACATTTCGAAATTTAGATTTACTCCAAATAAAATTCGAGCCCACCAGCGGCCGAGCGGTAAAACGCTGAACACTGGTGGTTCGGTCCGAGGTTCGAATCCCGCGAACGGGCTGGCTGCATGGGCGTTTTCGTGGTTTTCCCCATGTGTAACGTGTATACGAGCCAGTTTCCCTTAGAAAGTCCTCCACGAAGGCATTCCTCCCCTTAGGCAGATAGCCCTCGTGTGCTTTGCCGTAATTGAATAACCTAACCAAATAAAATTCATCCATTTTTTTATGATTTATTTTTTAAATTTGTATTTTTAAATAATTTTTATAAATTTTTTTGAAAAGCATTTTGAATTATAACTTGTAAAAATTTTTACCATCATCTTAAGGTAGATATACTTTTAAGCATACTTACAAAAAATTAGAGTTTTGTTATTCAAAATTCTCTAAGATATACGTGAATTTACATATTGGCGCGTTTTGAAATTTGTCATATTTGTTATAAGCGATAATAACGAAAATGTAGTTTACGCACTTTGTCAAAATTATTTGAAAGTATGAACGATGACTTTTTTCCTGTTCCTGTACAGCGAAAACAATAAAAGAAAATAGGTTGCTATAAATTAAAAAGTTCGCCAAGTGAATCATTTTTGGCGCACACTGAAACAAATGCGCCAAGATATATTTTTGAAGTTCTTCGTAAATTTCGCCCCAAATTTTACAAAATTTAATGTTTAGGCATAATTTGAGTCGTAGAATTGGGATATGGAAAAAAATTCTCATGCCATTCCAGAGAAAGTCTGATTTTGTCTCAAAATACCTATGTTAGAACAATGCTGTACATAAATCTAATATATATCCTAAGTCTACAAGACATGAAAAACGCAAGTTGAATTTCGTCAGTCGACCCACAGCAGAACGGGAGATATAGAACAATCCAGTTTTTTTTTTCCCCCTCAGTGTACTTGACGAATAATACATGACATGTGAACGCATAACGGCAATTTCAATAAAACTCTATATTATATAATTTGTTTAAAGGAAAAAATAAACATATAAACTGCAATCTGAAACTTTAAATTACCATTTATTATCTTCCAAAACTTATGGTTAAAGTTCAACGAAGAGTTTATATATTAAAAAAAATGAAATATAAAATTGGAAGTTAAAAAAGAAAACACAATATGATTTTTTAAGCGAATTCAGTTTAACGCCCGAAAGAACTTTAAGCTAAGCAGTTAAGTAATTTAACAAGGAATATTCCAAGCTAACTTTAAGCTATTTAACAAGGAATATTCCAAAAATCAAACATATGGAACAAAAAACAATCTTATATTCGAAATGATTTATTCAAAATGAGAAAGCTAACTATAATATTTATTATTTCATCGTAAAATGAACATCACACTGAGACTTGTGCATTTATTTAATAAAATAAGAGTTTATTGAAGAGATAGCTATGCATTTATTTCTCTGGATGCTTACTCAAGAAGATGGTAACAATATTTGCTATCAAGTGGCAATACCTTTTATTTTGCCAGAACACGAAATCCGCTTAATGAAAACAATAAACACATTTATTTTCATTTTAAAAAATTGCGAAGTATTTGTACTATGTTCTTTCATCTCGTTTTTTCACCGAAAAAAGAAAAACCGTACAGCATACTAAATACAAAAATTTTCAGATGCCTTTTACCTCTCCTGTTTATATCAAAGATCGTAAATCATAACCCCGGTTCTTCTGTATGCTTCAAAACACAGCCTAATTTTCGAAAACTAAGGTTGCGCTCGGCGACAAGCCATGAAGCCGAAAAATGACTTAAAAGGCCGAGGAGAGCGATGATGTTTTGCTTAATGCATGCGAGAAGGGTGTAGAATTCCCAGTTGGTGACCTTGATTCGTGAATCGCATGCAATGATAAACCGACAGGAAAAGCGTCATCCATACTTTTGTTATATGAATCATTGAGAGTAAGGCTAAGGCTTGCTGTTTAGTTAGCAGTGTCGCTAAGGCGTCTGCAATAATTCACTATTGGTATTGGCTATGATGCGGGAAATTAATGAAAGGGAAGGAACTACCTTTATAGAAAAGATATATGCAATTAGAACACTATCGCATAGTCTGGCTTTGATTAATGCGGATGAACATTAGACCAGACTGAAAATTCTGAAAGCTAAATTTTAATTGACCAAAATATAAATAAATTCTACAAATAGAATACAAGATTATTTTTAATACTACATAAATGATCAGTGTCTTCCTTTTATTCAGCCAAGTCTCTTTTTCTTTTCTGGGGATTCTTGTTATATACGTATGGACCTTTACCGCTGCTGTTCATTCTTGAACTTGCACGAGAATCAACAGCTGAACAACTATAAAGTTATTGGAATGGTTGAAACCATGTTAGAGTATATTATATAGATTGTATAACACAGCCCTACATGCCGTCGAATGACAAACAAAGCAGTTAAAAGAAATTCAGTGTTTTCTTCTTCAAGAAAATGTATGAAGAGAAGAAAAATGTGCAGACGTCGATATTGCAATTTTTAGAGAATAAAAAATGAATTACGATAACCATACATTTTCAAAAATTATTTATAATAGAGACATTTAAATTAATTAATCGAGTTTTATTTATCAAAAACCAGGGAGAGGTGAATTTTGGAACCAATTATCATTTTTTTGTATGTATTTATTAAGTGCCGCTGCTGAGCCCGCTTCTCGGCAGTTTTCATCCCTTACGATAGAACTGAGAACTAAAATAAACTAGAGAAACAGTAGAATCAATAACGAACGGAAGCAGAAATGAACGCTGATTACCGCATTTTTAATTAATCTTCTTCTATTATTTAAAATCTATATAACTAATAAAATGTGTTGTTAAAGGTATTAATAGGAAGCCTCTCGTTTTTAGACTGAATTAATGGAGGTTTGATAATGAATCCGAAATTATTTCCTTGATTAGTCTGGTGTCAAACTATCCCGAGATGCTGGCGAAAGTGATCATCCGAACTAGGGAGATACTGCTGGCCTTACAGCGACCGGGCGGTAAAGTTACCAAACACTGGTATTTTGACCTGGTTTCAAATCGAGACGAACCGGTTGGCCTTATGGAAGTTTTCGTGTTTTCCCAATACGTAACATAGATACAAGACGATTTCTCTTAAAAATTCTTTCAGGAAGAGATCCCTTGCCATAGGCAGATAGCCCTCGAGTTCCTTTGCTTTATTCAATAAACTAACTGAACTTATTGCTGTATAGATAGCGTAATGTGATGATACAAGGACTTGGAAGGCAGTGAGAAGAAGTATATTGATGACCAGACTCGTCCTGGGCATCAGGAATTACCAAGTTTTTCGGATTCAAGCCACGTCTAGAGAAATGATTGCCTTATTATAAGTAACCATTATTGTAATCTTTAAATTATCATTATCGTAAAAATTCCATTTAAAAGATGTACAATATTATTTTGCCACAAAATTTTTATATCCTAGTGTAAACGAAGCAGAAAAAAGTAGTTTTTTTTTGTTCCCCCCCCAGTCAATCCAAACATTCAAATGCGATTGCCTGTTCCCGTGATTATTTTTTCGGCGATTATTTGACTGCTTAATTTGTATTAAAAACAGTAGTTAAGAAAGATAAACTGAGTTTCTTCTCTATTCTGATGTAAGCATGACAAGATAAATAACTGAAAACTAAATTTAAAATAGAAAGTGTAATATTATTATTTCAAACAATTAATATTTTATTTTTTCCCATTTGCTTGTATATTACTGTAACTTAAGTCTATCATCTTGGAAGAAGAAAAGACATCTTCACAGAAAATTTTGTAGTGGAAATTTGGTTTGTGTTCCTAAAAAGAACAAAATCCTAGAAAACTAGCCATAGAGCTAGTCTTTGCAGTTGCTAGGCTGCAAGATGAACTATTCGTGTTCCCTCCTCCAGAAAAAAGAAAAGAGTTATCTTTGTAAAAGTGAAAAGTGTTATCATATTAATTTCTAATACTTCATTTTTAATCTTCGACCATCAGTAGTTTTAAAAATAGTTTCTCAATACGATAATATCATTGGTTAAAATGAACTTCTAATAAGATAGTATCATTGGATGAAATAACTTCGTTTCAACCAATAACAGCCCGGTGATACGAATGAACCAATGATTCGAATATAGTAGTTTCAATAAAAAGTTAAGAGATGAACAATTAA